>JAGDQP010003940.1:61259-81578 GCA_022664845.1 Lepisma saccharinum | reverse complement strand
AATAATAATAATAATAATAATAATAATAATAATAATAATAATAATAAATTCAGATAAGCTCCATTAAACATAATCAGAGTCGAAATATTGAGAGGATATCTCGAAACTCAATCGGCAAAATATGACTGTAAAAAATTATAATCTACCAAGTAGTTTGTTCTTTTGGAGAAATGTTATTCCAGTGAATAAACTATTATAAGTGCTTTTAACAGAGAAAAGCTACACATTTGGTCTACATAAATCACTAAACTCTAAGCGATAAAAGTCTTTGACGAAGAATTGAGTTAAACTTAGAGCCAGTAGCTAAGTTCAAATGTAATTCACAGAAAGCTTATCAGTATAACTTCGTGCATTTTGATGCTAACAAAATTACTCTTATACAACAGAAAGTACGGCTCTGGCACTATGTATCATTCGATTTTTGTATTTGGTAGTCGGTTGTACTTCTATTTACGCCGGTGTTTTCGTTTTTCTGCTCGTTTACTCTGTTTAGTTTTGGTTCGATCTTACTTGCAAAACATAGCTGGCAATAGTCTTGCACTAAACCCCAACAATTGTTCAAATCAAGTTTCGTTTGCTTGAACTTTGTTCCTCTTATTTTATTATTATTGTAATACTTTAAAACTCAAACTCACAGGATTTGTCCAGAAAGTAAGCGACCACAATTTTTCTGGTTCTCCTATTGGCTGTAGTGCGCATTCGCCGGGGAAATCGGTGGTGGTGGTTCTTAGCTGTAAACGTGCAAAAGCTTGTCTCGCCTCCGAGCTCTCATTTGGTCAGGATAGGCACAAAACTGAAACGCGTTTGTAGTGCGCAGTATAAGCTCAATATACAGCGTTCCTTTGAGCAACCATGCGGCATAAAATGTGTGCGACTTGGAAAATTTGCGACTGATACATATTCCATGTTTTGACAGGTCTTTGGGATGTGTGCATCTAAAAATTCCGTTTTGCGATGACACAAGAAGTTCATGGAGTGTCTGGAGGAGATGGAAGACGAACTCCGTTCTGGGCACCCGTCAACGAGGAAAACTAGGACAATGTGACGTGTCTGTAAAAGCTTAAATATCGTTCGTCGAATAGGTGTTCGGATGATAGCAGAGACTCTAGGAATTGACAAACCACTGTATACGAAATTGTCACCGAGGATTTGCAGATGAATAAATGCGCAAAGTCACACCTGCCTGCTGATCCGCGAGTATCCCACCCAAAACAATGTTGCAACGCTTCCTCAAGCCCGTACAGTATTCACATTTCTAATGCCAACTTCTTTTTGTTTCCCCGAATCAAAAAATTGCTGATAAGAAGTCAGTTTGAAGGCGTGGATAAAGTCAAAGAGGTTTCCAAGAGGGACGTATGTGAAGTTCCAGAAAAGGCTTTCCAGGTTGCCAAACCACGCATGGAAATCACGCTGGAAACAATGGTTGACGCCGAAGGACTATACTTCATTTTTTTTTAAAGATTTGTGCCAATATGTTTAATATTTTTTTCACGAACGTGGTCGCATTACTTTGCAGACAAACCCTGTATATTTCTGCGTTTTATTAAGAGATTCCCGATAATGTTTGTCTCTTTTCACATTTCAATCTTAAATACTTTTATTTTGAAGGAAAAAGAAGTTGAATCCAGAAAAAGCGACTGCATACACTTTGCACTAGGAACGACATCGCTCTGATTAGCAGTCGTATACTGTATATAAGGCGAACGCTGTGAACGAGCCTTACTACGTCTCTCCTAATTATTAACAATGACTCGAGATGAAAAGTTCACTTTTTTAAAGTTATTATAACCTTTGTTTTAAGCAATCTTCTCGCCTACGAATTTAATTTCATAACTCTCTTCATTTGGTAATGCTGAGAAAGTTTATGATCAATAGCTTAACACAAGAGTTCACTAACACTTGTCTGATATAAATACAAAGTGGTCCAGAGATATGCCATAAAAATGGCCGATTTCAGGTTTCGAATCCAGTACCTGCTTCCTGTTTATTGGTTAAGCTTGCATGTTCAACCCTTGAAACATGTCGCATGAAGGATAGCGACGCTGAAGCTAAACGAAAACAATATTAACGACAGTCCACTTACCCCGCGCATTTCCCTTTTGGCTGAAGTGAATACAATCATAGGCAAATATATTATTCTCAGCGATGTCTGAAAATGGAAACATTTCCTTGTTGAAAGGTTGAAGAACAACAGCGAAGTCTTCCTTGTTATCATATCTTCCGCTCTCAACCTTGGAAGAGAAATAAAGATTCTTTGTGAACTAATCAGCGATTATTACGAATTTATATTTCATCACATGTTCATATTTAAGAGTGAACCATGGGCTAACCCATTAGCAAAATGTTTAGTTGCTTGTACTCATTTTCTTTCTTGGCAATGACTTACACTTGAAACTAAGAGGCATTTTCTTTACAGATTGTATATATGTATAAGGACAAACATATGATAATTCTCTGAAACACTAAATTTTCAATATTACGCTCTTTCTGAAAGGTCAAGCGGAAGTAGCTAGTTAAGTAAGGATCTGGATTAGGAATCGAAAATCCTGGAATCGGTCCAACTGCCCACCCATCCTGAATAATGTTCTTCCATGGTTTTCCTGTCACATAAGGTACATGTAGAAAGAGAATCTTCAAACTAAGATTTCGTTCCTCAAAGTTTCTCTCCTTTATCCCTTTCCCGAAAATGTACGAGGTCTTTTACGTACCAGTGCTCGTTTCAGCAATAGAAACTCACGGAAATCCATGGTAGAGGTAACAAGGGATTCCACAGGAATGTCTGTGAAAAGAATTCCATGAATTCCCATTACGCGTAAAATCCCATCGCCGATGAGTGCTCCGCATGACTTATTCTGGTGAATGACAATGCGAGATGTGTCATTGCCATTTAGGGATGGAAATGGCGATAGAAGTGCTCCATGATGTTATCGTAGTAACCAACTCCATTGATTTCTACCTTTTGACGGTAGATTTCTAAGCCTTCTGAAGGCTTACTCTACCTTTTGACCCATTCAATGTGGAGGAAATTTTCCATTCAGTGAGTAAGCCTTCAATAACCATGCTTACCTGGTAGAGCATCAGCTTTGCATTCCGGGACTCCTATGTTCGATACTAGTGGCCGAATACTCTGACTGAGTTTTTTCTAGATTTGTCCCTCAATCATACGAGGCAAATGCCAGAATGCTGTGGACAACTCCTTCCTGCATCCTTTTCCCTCACCTACCCTGGTCTAAGTCATAGATGCCTAAACGTCATCAATGAATTCAAAATTTCAAACAACCTTGAACCTATGTGGAAAACCTTTTACATATTCACATACCTATGGAATCACGTGAACGATAGTAGATCTTTATTAAAACCATGCTTCATCCAGACTAACTACAAACTTCCAACAATTCCATGTTAGGTAGTGTTTCTACAAATTTGGGGTGTTTTGTCTTCCTCTTTATGCCATAAGAAGGACCTAGAATTTGAACGCTACCCATAGTTTTTTTTACCAGTTGATATTTGTTGCCAATTATGAGAGTTACAGTCGCTGATAAATGTTTTTCTACCTTTACAATTTCTCTCTGTGTGAGCTTGTTCTCTCGGAGCGCTAGAAATCTCACTTTTTGACATTCAAGAGCAGTATCAGGTCATCCGATGTTTACGATTATCAACGGTAGAGGTACTAGAAACAGCAGAATTACCCTTTTGCTGTGAATCATCACGACATTGATCCCTTTGTTAGACACACTCAAAGCTCTGGACTTACATTGTTTAATTATTTTGTTATAATTATAATGAAGGTCGAAAGAGCACAATGTACCCCGCAATTTTCGGACACCTTGGAACACTCAAACACAGAGCAATATTGTCTGCTAGGCAATACTCAGCTGCTTCGCATTACTTGCAATGCCATGTCTGTTGTATGCAAACGTAATGCTACCCAGCTACCAGCTGGTTCAGTTTGCTGCCATAAACGTCAAAGCACTTCTGTATTATCCATTCGTCTTTGAGAACAAGCACTCAGTCCTCCTAGTCCGGCCGGTAACGTCCCGAACTTTGGATCAACAATGGGTAAGCATTTTGCTTCGCACCAACGATCCTAACTGAGGATTTCGAGAGTTTGCATCGGTTTCACCTGGCGCATCTCCGAGTGGTAACTTAGCTAAGGCCTTGGCAAATGCATTCCCCCATCCTCTGCCTAACGCAACTAGGCTGGAGCCAAAGATGCCTAAAGACCATAAATAAATTGAAAATTAAAACAAACTTCAATATTGTTATATATAAAATGTTTGACTTAAAATACACTCTGCTTCGTATCTATTAACAACGATAAAACATTTGATTAAGATATGTTTGCATTAGCGTTTTGTATTACCCATCTATCATATTTATAATTCTAGAAATTGTTGGTTTCTAACATTAATTTCAACTTCTACAAAACGTTCATCAACAAGTTACAAAAGGAACTTCCTAAGGTATATTAGCAAAGAAGGTTTCTTACCAATTCTTTTTCTGCTTGCCAATATTTGAGTTGCAATCGTGAGGTTTGTTGAGCTCTTTGTTCTTCATTATTACCTCCAAATAAACATGCACATTTTATGAGTTGAAAGAAATAGCACGTCAGAGGTCTGTTCTGCATGCGCCTGTACACTCTCGTATCTGTTGTTTCATTTATGGGCGCAAAAGAGAAAGTGAAAAACAAACATAATTCAGTGAAAAATTGTACACTAGGAAACATAAAAATATCTTATATTTTTATCACGCTACTCTAAGCGTACTTCCAAGTAGAGGATGTTTAATTGTTCCTGATGAGCTGTAGGATTAATATGCTCGCTTTCTTAGCCCATAGTCACAGGTTCAAGTTCCTTGAAACCATTAGACGAACTTATTCTGAGTCCACCTTACCCACACCGTGAGTCCCTTTCTTAGACGTTCAGCAGCTTGTTTACGATGTCAAAAAACAATTAAATCTAACAATTTTCATGATATATTCTTTTCTTACTGGTTCTTGCTCTTCTAGACATTTCAAAGAACCCACACAAAGGTCCCTACTTCTTTTTGCAGACAATATCTAAATATCATAATAAAGAGGCTGATAGATAACGAGAATTCACAGTCCTTGTTAAGTTAATTAGCTTCAAGAATGATTAACTTGTGCTATAAATTTTAATGAAAATTTTGTAGAAATAACCAAGTAAAGAAATTAAAAAATAGACGAATCATAGATATCTATCTTTATTTGCTATCGGTACTGTAGTAATTACAGGTGCATTCTGACTGACTTAACATTTTGTTGTATCTAACAAGTCGAAACTTAACATTTAGAGAAGAACTTGTCTCCCTTGGTAGATAACAAAGTGAAAAACTGGTGCATTTGTTCAAGAGACCCAGGAAAACCAGGACAAAAATCTATCCGACTGAATAGCCCCGAGTTTCAAACGTACAATTTCTTGATTACCAATCAAACTTTCTTTCACGACGTCATCTAACTCTGTATATTCTCACTATTTGAGAAGATTGCTTCGACTTGGTCAGCAAGAAATACAAGTAGAGCCTATATCTTTCTCTGATCTGTAACAATATCTATTATTGCAATAGTTAAATCTACCTCCGGTAAAGGGAAGTCGGCTCTTTTCTAATGCTGTTCCCGGCCAAAGGAATGCAAATGACAAGAGATTAATACAATCCTACTTGGTGACCATGGGAAGACCTGTTTGGGTAGGAGTACCACTAGCACCCATTACAAGACAATGACTTTTGACTTTGACTAATTTATCTACGGAAGAACACCAAACGATTAATACATTATTTAAATGTAATGGAACCGAATATGTGAGAGTGTTTGCTCTTAAACTAAATGTAAAACAGTCACTAATCTTCATGATGTTTAGCTCACGTTGACGACATGAATTGAACGATGCAACGATCACACAGGTACTCTTTACGGTTTCCATGGTAACTATTATTTAATTACATATTTTTATTAAATTCTTGTTTTACCGTAATTCGAATGATTTGGAAGACACGAGGCTTAGCTAGTATTTTATTTTATTTTAGGGAAATTCTATGTACGCACTGATCAATTTTAATAACAATACACTTTCTATACAAAACTGAGTTAGATGTTTAGGCATCATTGAAAGTCGGAATTAGGATTTGCGTCATAATATACCTATTGTATAATTTACGGTATTTCAAAATGGCATGCGACCAAATAATTAATCTTATCTCATCAAAATGGACTATCTAGAACTATTATACTTAAAAGAAATGAAAGAAAAAATTCCTATCAACAGATATGGTAGGTACATACCAAAGACATGCGTTAAGCTGACCAGCGTCCTTGGAACGTTTCGTTGGAGGTAATCAAGGGTTGCTTGGATATTTCTTTTGTGCCATTCTGCACTTTGTCTTTCACCTTCGTAGCAATGATAGCTGCACAAGTCATTAGCACCAATATTGATAGTTATCATCTACAAAGTAAAAAGAAGATTGCTACAATTAAGAATAAAATAAGCTTCTCCAATCATTGAATCAACTTACCAACAAACGTCTAACCCAACAACCAATAATAAACCAGTCAACTTCTATCTATCTATCTATTCAGCCGCATTCAAACTTAAGATGGTGTTACAGACCGATAAATTAATCGAAACCGGAAAATATCGTGAGTCGAAAATAATAAAAGAAATATAAAAACGTGCTACATGTAGAAGTGCATGTAATTAGAATAATAACAATGTTAGAATATGCTTTAGAACAAAAGATGTAAGTACTGCAGTGATGTGTAATTGCTTTAGTTCAGTACTGTATTACTATAAAAAATGAACAACAAATATGGGGTACAGTACCTCAACATGCAGAGTTACAACAGAAGACACAGTAGGCTTGACATTCTATGTACAAAGGTACAGTACAAATTAAGGAAATGTATTTAAGTTGATCCATCTTCAAACCATAAGGCTGGTGGAGGCCCTAAATCCCACCACGCCCATCACCACCAATCGTAAGGCTCGAACATCATGAACCTTGCCACATCGCGCCAACCTCCAACATCGCGCCAACTCATACATGCTGTCGCTAAGGAACTTGGCTCATCCATCTTCCATTTCACCACTTTTTAGGGTTGATGAACTTGCCTGAACGTTTTGCACCTCTGGTAATGTTTGCTCGGATTTATCTTTCATGTAGCTGAGCAGATTACTAACAGACACCATCTTGTCTTTCTCAATTTGATGCTGCAGGTTTGTTGTCGCCAATTTTGCCACAACTCTACTGCAAAATTGATATGCCATATTTGTAACGGTAAACAAAAATTAAGACCCATGCGGCATGTTTGTCATCATCAATTTTGCTACAACTTTGCAACAAACTTATTGTGTGAATTTTTGCAACTGTAAGGCAAAATCATGGCTAGTTCAGACTTGGTATAAATTTGCGTGCTATATGGGATGATCTTCAATGCTGAATGTTCGTGTGTGCAAGTCCTCTGTTATGACTTAAATTGTAGTGCCACTCATGATGAGAAAGAGAGACCAAATAACCAGCAAAAACGATAGTTATGCGGTTATAATCAATGTAAACCATTAAATGAGATGTTTAAAGAGTCGGAAAATAAGATGAAACAATACAATATATAACATATAGGTGAGACAAACAAATATAACTTAAATCTGACCGCAAAAATAGAGATCAGAATTAAACTTAAATTAAACTGAAAGAAACAGAGAGAGCATTATCAAAAAAAGGTAAGCGTAATTCTAAAGTCAGTGCAGCGAATTAGTAGTTGATTTCAGGAAAATCTTGACTACTAGCATATGTACCAGCTGTGTTGGGAATTGCCTACCTGCAGGCGAATTGCATTATAACGATCATCCGCAAAGTGTTGTGCCCCGATTTCCTCAAAAATTGACAAAGAGAAATTGAACAGTAAATAAACGAGTATGTATTACTTTCTTTCTACAGAGAAACGGTTTGATGGGGCCAAATCTCCCCTAAAAATATATTTCTCTCGGCGCTGAATGGGACAGACTCGAGTGAAATACAATCAAGTTTGACGAAAATTTGCACTTACATAGTACACATGATAAGCAAGTACTGTGTGTATCGTTTGCAGAAATGTAATTTTTGCAGAAAATTTTATTGAATAGTTAGAGAACATTGTACTTAAACCTGAGTAGAACCGTAATCAGTGCAAGGACGATTGTAATGAAATTTGTCCTATAAATACTAGACTAAAGTAAGTGAACATGTATTTTTTTTTGTTTGTTTGTTTGTTTTCTGCGGGAACACAGTATGGGGAGCAAAGTAGACATATATTTCAGAAAATGGCAGAAAAACATGACCAATCCGGATTAAATTCTTCACATACGTAAATTAACAAATGCAAGGCCCGCAATGCGGGCGGGGTCCAGGTAAAAGAGGCGTCCGATTTTCTAGATTTATATTATTTAATACAATTTTAATTTCTAATTTAAGGAGAAATAATGCTTGCAAAAGGCACAAACTAAAAATGTGATTGATCCGAAGTCCAGTTTTGTAATGTTAGGGAATCTCCCATTTGTTAGCAAGGGATGTAGTTAACGACATTGCCCTTTCAACGTCACTGTGATTTTTAACAATTTAGGCTACGAAGGAAATCAACTTTTTTTTTCGTTCTTCTGGAAAATGACAAAGAAGAATTATGTGCTGCCACTCGTTATACGAAAGATTCCGTTATATCGATGGAGTTGATATATATACTGATATACTTCATATTTGATATATAGATACCTTACGACCTCTAGAGTGTATATCCGGTGCAAGGTAGCGCTACGACCGAACTATTACAAAAATACTCATATTCGATTTTCTAAGCATTTTAGACATGATCACGCCCCTAAGTTGTTGTTAATAAGCGAAGTTATGCGGGGCCTGGGGCAAGTTAATTACTTGGAGCCCATTTAATTTGGTATTAAGCCTTAATTTAAATTTATTGTCAGTAGCAGTATATACTAACACTACTTGTGTTTGCTATACACTTTTATAAAGGGGGGCCCGGATAAAAGTTTTGCGGGCGGGCTCGCACTCATTTCGCTACGCTACAGCTGCAGATAAATGGTTTGCAATGACAGAGACCCACCCAAACACGTCTCGTAAAACTATTCAAAATCTTCCTTTCTACATCTGTACTTTTTTAACTATCCTATTTATCATTGAAATTAGAAGCATGGGACATGCACGAGGAACTGTTGTTTATTAACACTAACTTGTATTTAACAATTGTTTGCCATTAATGGTAGTCCAGAAGGAAATGTTCTTAACAAAGTGAACCTGTACACAACACAAATGAAATCCAGCAAAATTTCAATATATGTCATACGTTATTCCACTATTAGTGTAGAAGGAATTGTATGAATCTTTGAGGGGGTATTTAAATTGATACCATACGTATTTGAAAACGTTTCTGTCGTGAAGACAAAACCTGATTATGATACAAGCATTGTAGTTTTATTACATAGCCTCGAAATAGTAAGTTAATGTCATGGCTTCGTAAGGTTACTGTCCCAGAAAGCAGCGAACAAAGCTATTCCACAGTCAAAATCATAAACATAACGGGTATAAATTTCAGGTTAGTTAGTCGGTTTGATATTGTGAAAAGCATGGTATTCTTTCATTCCAGTTGAACTATACTTAAAGTAGTTGACAATGTCCAATGTACGAAGTTAATAGTAGGACGGCCTTTCCTCTGTTGCAGGGAAATGAGCGTTTTCCAGTCATGAACGTTTCTTGGTAAATTCCCCTGATTTGTAACGTTAGGATAAACGTTCGTGGACGGAAATTTTTCGTTCACTCTTTTGCGGAACTTATCTTTTATTTCCTTTACAATAAGGAAAAACAATGACACCAAGATCTTATCCTCTGATATCATTTCTTGCATAGTATAACTATGCGTTGTAACACTCACGAATTGAACGACTGTTTCCAGTGTTGAGCCTCTGAATACTCAAACTGCAACTGTCATGCATTTGAAACTGAAATGAGAATTATGGAATTATTTCTACAATGATGTTACTTCACTAACTGCATACATAACAGCATTTGTTATGTCCCAGTAGCATAAACGTGCATTTGGCGTAAAATAGTTGAATGTCGCAACATTTTTAAACCGATAAATTTAATGTTGTTTTTAGGCTGATAAAGTAGTTGCATGTCCACTGATTCAACAGTTTATTTACCTTCTACTTAACGCATAAATGTTTTCATAATGCTTACATGTTGAATGAGCCGTTGAAGAGACCATTTAAAATTTAATTTCCAGCTCGAGAAACATACCGAGAAACTTACATAACCTTCTGGAAGTTAATAAATTGATTTCATAATTGATGCCTGCAGAGCTTATGTTGACCTCTCTCTCATAATCATTCATCTTCTAATTATATCCAATTGCATTCTTGCTGTGTGTCACCAACAACAATTAGTAAAGACATAATATTTTTTTCTGACATCTTACCTTCCAATCATTCTGAAAGTCAATCTGAGGATCAGTCATCATTCTCTTCGTGAGGACATATGCTTCATATGGCAGGTCTTCGTCGGGGGCATTATTAACCGCCACATTGAATCTAGCTTTCTTTTTGTAGGAAAATGTAGAGCCTGTGGCATATCCGACAATATTTGGATTATATTCCTTTAGAATATTCGGCAATGTCAGATATTTTTTCCAATTTGCATCTCCACCTGAAGGAAAACACAATTGTGTATTGAAAAGTCAGAAAATTGTATTTTCTCTGCGTAAGAAAATACTATAAATAATAATAAACATAATACTGTGGTATGTGATAAGGTATTGAGTCAAAAGGCATGAAAAAGTAATATTACATCAGCGAAGAATCTAACACAATTTTACGTGCACAGTGACAAGCGTAAAAGGAATACACTGTCATTATCAGTAAGTTTCACACGTGTGTATGGTTACATAAGCAAAAATAATGTAGAAGGAGGATAGGCTATAAGAAGAGAAAAAAGGATGGGAAATGGTTTTGAAGCTACCTACAGAATACAGTAATTAGTACAAAAATGGCACAATAGACGATCTTAAAAGGAACATTACTAGAGAAATTAACAACATCGCGCCTGCAGAATTACAAGGTGTTGCTGGTAATGTCATCAAACAAAGTCAGCGATGCCTGGATGCCCATGGCCACCACTTCCAGCATCTCTTATAAACAGGTAACTACATGTTTTTTTAATGTTACTATTATCTATTCTTTTTTAGTTAGTTTATTGTTACTGTTAAAGTGTTACTTGAATGTCGGACGTGAGGCGTACCTGTTTTATGTGGTTTAAAAATAATGTTATTTATACTTTGTAAAAATATACCGGTATATGTTTCTGCTTTGTATTAAAAGGTATGTTTCTGCTTGAATCTTTCTACTTTCTAAACATGGTTTACTCTTTTAGGCAAGCCAGTATTTCATCATAAAGATATTTTGAGTCCAAAGTGTGATACATATTGGTAAACTTTTTCTATATCGTATATCTTCTCAGCGCTGCTGGGCACTTAACAAGAATGTGCATTTTAAAGTATACAAATTATGAACTTGGTGCAGAAGTTAAGGAATATAATGAGCACTATTTATTCTCTTATTTTAAACACTGCATTAACAAAAAGACTTCGAGAACATGGATACGAAATTTGAATCTACACAACAACAATTAATAAATTTCCAAAATTGATGAACCCATTTAAGTTCCCGAATAATTCGTTAATCAAAGGAGCATATATATATAAGTCACATTTTTGCACAATGTAAGGCAAGTCAACTGCACAATCAACATTCATAGAATAATTAGGCACATACACAGTTGCTACCTATGGAGAAAATCTCCACTTAATTCAAACATCGTGTAAACAATGAGACGAAACACTACCCCAGGTACTTTGTTAAAAGGAATTAAGTCACGCACTCTATATCTAACTGTATTGGATTACTATGTTCGAAAGATCATTCGCAGTTCCTTTTAACATAGGTTGATGGAATATAGTTTCTGGCACAGATTCAAGAAGGAAAGTGCAAAATGGGTTATTTTGGCTCAGTTCATTTTAAAGTTGAAGGATTCAATTCTTGATCTTAAGCTGCTTATTTTCGTATTTCGTATATAAGAAAGAGTTTTGTATATAGTTGTACAAACGCAAAATAATTCTTTATCTGTATTAAATTAGTGAAGAAAAAGGAAAATAATACCTACAGATCCAAAGAAAAGAAACAGGAACTTATAGTGATCGAGAACAAAGGAGCTATACAAAAATCAATGAAAAAGAAATTGTAAATATTTGAACCGGAATTGAATTGAATTTATACTTATGACCTTTAGGTATGTAAGGCTCAGGTCTTAATAGTGAGGGAGGATTTGGGAAGGTGTCGGTCAGGGTTTATGTTGAAGGGATTTGAACAAGGAACAGGAAACGATAAACTGAATCAGAATGTATTCATTGAAGTTTTTTTTTTTCAAAACAACGGTGGTCAAAATTCTTAGTTTTCAGGAAGTGGAAAAACTTTTTTATCTTTGCCTTGTTTAATTTACTAAAGTTGTTTTTATAATAGTGTAGAAGCACCTCTTACAAAATAATATAGTGCCACATTGATTTGATTACTGGAGACAGTTTCTGAATTTAAGGGAAAAATAGAAGTGACAATTGCTGTATTTGTAAGAATCGCTATTTATTGTGTGTTAAGAAGAAATGATATGTTAGACCTTAAGGTAATATTAATGAATGAAACGACCTAGCTCTGCTAACTGCAGACATGTCTGAACACTGAAATTCTGAAAGGCTACTCACAAGAGACAAATATGAATTTATCCTTCTATGGCAATACTACACTCTTCATCATCAATGTTAGTATCATGACTTGTCCGAACATAAAGCTTCATAAATGGCTGATTTTCATTTTCATTTTGAGTTAATTAGATAGGAGTACATCTTTTTTTGACTGCGTTGAATTGCATTGGTTCATCGTAAAGAGGTTTTAGGTCTAATTCTGATGGGTATGTACGTTTATTTCGTTTGTTGATGAGTATCCACGGGCCATTGCAAGTATATTTTCTCAGGTCTGTGAAATGGTAAGGAATGCACTTTTTGTTAAACCTGCTGAACCAATGATTTGAACTCAAGTTCCTGATTCCAAGGAAAACAATATCTCTAAATAAAAAAAAATTGATTACCGCTGTTTTGGTAAATAACCCTTCAATTATCTCATTATGCAGAATTGTCAGAACATTTCCACAAAACAAGCCTGGCCTAATAATTTGTAGCTGACTTACCTCCACTCCATGATAGTCCTGGATCGTTGACTGGGATTATAACTATGCCGTCATTAAGACCACCATATCCCGTTGTTAGACTGTCTCCGAGGGCTCCAATCACATCAATATCTCCAGGCATCAGCTGATGGACGCTCGTGGGACGAGCGGGAGACCGAAATCCTTGGGTCTCACAAGGAAATTTGGCTGGAACGTTACTCTGACTTAGCTACAACATGGCTTTCAGTTATTAAATATATTTTTGTACGAGAAACAAGAAATATAAAGGTTTGTTTTGAATAGAATCTCATAAAAGTTCGTGTTTTCTGCATTACGTGTGTTATCTCTTATAAACATATCTACTAAAAGTTTAGAGAAAAAGGCTTTATTTACAGCAAGACAAATGCACAAAATTCAATTTGTGTTAAGTATTACAAATATTACATTGCTTTTAATTTTCATTCCAGTTCGATTTCCATCAATGGCCTAGTTTACCGTAATGTGAGACTAGGATCGTTTCTACGGCAGCTTAGTCCTCTGCTCTTAATAGTAGAGAGTGGGACGCGAATCCAACGGATCAGTCTGTCTGAGGTTGTCTTTTAGTCGGACAAGACGAAAAGCTCTTTCTTTGCTCCAGTTTTGTGATCAACTGGGGACTTTCTTTGTAGTGGACAAACACCGTGTACGTAGGTTTGCTCGTTGATCTCCTGTTTCCTCTCACTTTCTTCAATTCATCAAGTCATCATCCATCCGGTCTGAGTTGAAGTTGCCTAAGGGCCTCAAAATTATATTTTAATTCAAACCAGGACTTTATATCCTTGTTTAGGCAGGTTTATGCCCAAGACCAAATACCTTAGTGCAATAAAATATATTAGAGAACGAAGTTACGTATCGCATTGGGACCTTTGACATGATTTCATTCTCCACCACTATTTTCCACAGTCAAGAAGGAGTCATGCGCTACAAAGTTACAATTACAGTATGTGATCCTATCTGTGCCATTCTTGACGAATCAAATCTTCACACCGATGAACTGCTATAATAGAGCAGGCTTCTAGCCAATAATTCATGGCTGTAGTCGACGTTGTGTTATTCACAGATGATTTTTTAAGGTTAATTTGGTTTTGTGTATGTGTATCTTTTCTTTCTTTGGTACAACTTTTCTTAAATTTCATCATGCACCATAATCAATACGTACTATGTATGCCAAATTGCCAAATTGCAAGCTATCCGTATATTTGCCATCTTGTGAACAAATGTCGTGAAATACAAAACGTTAAGGATTCGCCACGTTTAGGACGAACAAATTTAAATGAGGGCACAGTGAGAGAAATAATTGGACGCAACCGTATAAAATACACATAGTGAGAGGACTACTCACACAGCACAGGGCGTCCAAAAATAGTACCAGAACGTCCAATTTAAGTCCAAATCCAACAGTGGACATCCGAAGGACATATAATGGATATCTTATACTGAATATCCCATTGAGATCCATGATTGTACATCTAATGGCCGCCAAACTGAATATCTCAAAAAGTTCAAAATAGGGATATCCAATGGATGCCAAAAGCACAACCGAAAATGGGCACCCAATACCACAGATTTAGTGATTCTGCCAGACTCCTTGTGAAAGGGGTGTCACACCCCTAAATTCTCGAGTGCACCCCAAAAGCTGATAGGAATCTAGCGAAACTCCACCTACATTTTCCCAATTTTGATTTTACACCCATCCTCAAACTGAAAATCTTGGCGGAATCGCTGCGCAGAGTTATTTATTTGTACACTGTTCCCTATCAAAGTAATTGGAAGGTATACAGAAAACGAAAAATGACATATCCCAAGTAGAACAACGCTATGGGGCCCACATGGCTACGTTAGTGTCGATTAGTACCAGTTGGCTAATAGTAGCGCACTTGATACGATGTCGCTTCACATATGAATTACGTGCGTGTGCACATAAAGAAATGAAGTCAGTGTGTTGGATGCAATGTACTGATTTGCTAAGAAATGCATGTAAACAATTTGATTAAAACGTAGAGTAATACATACATGTAGTCGGAGTAACTTAGTTTATGTCTTAAGAGTTCATAAGACGGTGTTTCTGACTCACTGTAGTGTATTGCTATGGTCTTTACCTATTCGTGGCAGCATGACCGAGTTGGACAAACGATTGATTTGTAAAGCGAAGATCTGTGTTCGCGTCTCGCTTGAAGGAAGTTGTCTCTTAAAGTATTCCTCAACAGGAATAGTTAATTTATGGCCTTTAGGCATCTTTGTCTCAGGCTCTCACGTTACTGGAAAGTCCGTACTCGTCTCTATTCGTACCTCATATGGACATTCATTGCGTAACCATCGAGTCTATCATACTTTGGACGTTCTAAAGCTGTCCTTTGTCTCCTCCATTGGACGTCCTATGGACACAAAACTAATATTATGTATGCATCCAATGCATGTCCATTGGACGTACTTGTGCTGTGTCGGTAAGAGATGTTAGCTAGTTGTCATAAACGAATCGGATTTATAGAATTTTTTCTCAAAACGTTGCTGAAAATGAGAGATTCTTGGAACGTATGTTTCGCACTGAAGAAAGGAAATTTCCTGTCGATGGCTGTGCCATTAAGCTGTTTTAGTTTGTTTAATCTACATTGAACCGAAGCGGAAGTTATCGTTGAAATTTCAACATTGCCTAATCGAAATGCGCTGGGAACTATACGAGCGGCCGCCCATTCTAACTGAGGTTCTTCCTCAACCACTTCAGGCTAATGCCAGGCTGATAAATACAAATTAAGCATTGGCTTAATTACTACCTTCCAACATCCTCTCCCTCGCCCTATCTGTGAGGCTGAGTATAAAAATATTACTCAACATATTTCTTGATACACTTTTAAACTTCGAGTATTTACAGTTCTTGCATATACAATAGCAAGGTTACTTGTCAAATAGATTAAAAAAGTAGTCGTTGCCGCGACCGGGCTCGAAACCTGATTTTCAAGTTGTCGGTTGGATATTCTTTACTATAATTCTGTGCCTAAGCGGAAACTGGGATTTACGGGTTCGACTCACTAGCTCAGTAACTACCACTTTTACGCGTAATTTTCAAGTAGCCACCAGATATACACTATAGACCACTTACTAGTGGTCTTCCAGTAAAAACTATATAGTGGCAATGGTGTTCGACAATCGCGTGAACTCTGAATTTGCAAAATTCTCATCAGTACATTATTTTCCTCATTTGCATTTGGATAACTTTTAACAATAATTTCATGGTGGTATGGAACGATTAAAAGTACTAATGTTGCGAAATTAATTTCACACTAAGTGTGACAACAAAATATAACACTGAGCAAACAAAGTCAGTGAAATATTGGTTATCTTCAAAGGTTCTACCAGTTTTCGGTTTGTATATAAATGAACGAACCACAAAAATGGACTCATCCACGATTGTCATAATCACCATCTCAATCAAAGACATTTTCATATTTTTGATAAGAGGCAAATACCAAATCGATGAAAGTCCTGATGTTTGGAGTCGAAGAAATGTTGTGCGGCTTTTCACAGCTTCAATATCATATTTCTTTCGAAAGAGTACTGCAAGGTTCGAAACAGATGGTAGTCTGTAGAAGCCGAATCTGCAGAATATAGCAGGAGGGGTAAAATCTCAACTAAAGTCCATCAACTTGATGGGTTATGTGGCTTGGAGTTATCATGTTGAATGATGACTCCCCCACCCCCTTGGTGATGGTTGCTTTGATCACTATGCTGCTTGTAGTCTGTCCAACTGTTGAAAGTAGAAAGTGATATTATTGGTTCCGTTAGGTTCCAGGACTTCTCAGTGTACTCTGCCTTTGACATCTCACACACACTTAATATCACCTTCTTGGTATGAAGTTCTGGTTTGGACGTCGATGGAGGTGGGTCAACGACACACATTCCTTTGGTGTTTTCATTCTAGTACAGAATTCACTTCTCATCACCCGGTAATTTTTGTATCGGAAAAGCAAGAAAACCCAAGTTGCGACGAGTTTCTCCCGTTAAGTTGCATTCAGCTAATGTGGAACCCAACCATCAAACGCTGTAGTGAAACGGAATGATTCGAACCATCCTTCAACTATTGCCATGTATAATTGGAAGGTTTCCGCAAATTCCTCTGCCTTTGGATTCGGGCTGCTCCATATGACTTGGTCGAGGTCCTCTTCGGAAATCACTGATAGACGTCCAGACAGTGGTTGATCTTGAGAGCTTCTGTTTCCATCGACGAATTTTCGAAACCACTGACGACATGTGCTATCATCAACTGACACCATACACTTGACGAATGTTGGGTCAGGTTCAGGCTGTATAACTGTCTTTATCGAAGTTAAAAAGTATTTGATGTGTTTCTTTATTATCTCCATTTCACGGACACGATACGCTGTTCCTGTCTGCTTATTTACACATGCTGCCTGTACCTGCTCAAATGTTCCCCGCTTACGTTTTTACCGATTCACCCACTGGCAGCGCCATTTGTGAGGTTAGCACTTCCCTAACCTGCAATATATCAAAATGGGTAGAAGCTTTGCACTTACCCAATAAAATCTATTTTTTTTTCGTTATGCTAGTGATATAGAGACAATATAAACTTTGCAAAAAGAAAACTTATAAAGCAAATTATATTTACATTTTCATTCACCTGGTGAGGCCTGTTAGGATTATCTGGAAACTTTCGTAATCCTTCTAGTTTAATCATAAGCTCTGCAAAAAATCTTGTAAAAAGCCATGGCTCTCGAGGCTGAGGGAATTGTAGTGTTGCAGGACTTTCTAACGAGAGTGTTCCAGGAAGAACTAGACATACAACTAGACTAACAATGTTCATCATGGTTCAGTGCTGAAAAGAAAAGAAAGGAACACAATGTATAACCCCGTGTTGAAGTTTTTATAGAGAATTATTGTACAAGACCCACTAGCACATACGCGTTAAAATACGTTGATTAAAAGTTATTTTAACGTTGTAAATACATCAAAATATCCTCCTGTTCATCGGTTTATTCGACGTTGGATAATGGTTAAGACGAAACAAGTTCAAATCAAGAAGTGGATGATGAAGTAATAGGTTCAGTTGGCCAAATCAGAGTATGGTTGTTTTATACTGGTAAGCACATTTAGTTACATCTTGTCCGTAGCTTCCATAATGATTTACAACATTAATTTTCCAACAGTAAATTTATCCAACCATCTGCTGCAGGGTTCGAAACTGGAATGTTCCGCACTCGTCGTTGGTCCCACTGATTTCGCCCTAAGTGGGCTTCACTGATTCAACTGTTATACCTTGATTTACCTTGATACTCTTAGAACTAACTTGAAAGCACACACGCAAACACCCATGCCCAGAACAGAATTCGAACTCACGAAATGGACTAGCGCACTAGTCCGCTCGACTACCTCGATCGGCAACGGATCCACCTTGAAAGTCACTAACTACTCTTTTCCTGTATCTGTAATAACAGGCAGTCTAGAAGGCATTCATCACACATTCAGACGTGTCGTTACACTATCGTGTAAGAATAGAAATAAAGAATACTTTCCTTCTTTCTGTGTTATGTGCATGTTTTCTTATTTAACACTTCGATCATCGCTGTTAAATTTGCATTTCTCAAGAAGTGTAATATATCGCCTTAGAAAAACGCATACAAAGCGAAAACTATGTCATAGTTAAAAAACACTTCACATTTACGCCCCTATTAACAAAATTAAACGTTCGTTGAAATATAGTTTAAAATTCAATCTGTTTTCAACAAACACATGAGAAAATGAGAAATGTTGTTAATTTTTTTCAATTCGATTTTAAGCACATTTTTTATGCAATTAACTAGGAAAGATAATATAGAGCGCCGTTCAGTATAATAATTAAAACACATCATAATAACTTCCTATCAACGAAATAAAATTTTCGTTGGAATATAGACTGAAATTCAACGTGCTTTCAACATGCGAAATAGGATACAAAACAATAGTTAATGGCATTCGGTTAGCTTTCAATTACTAATTTTATTCCATTAAATTAGAAAGAACAACCATACTCAAAGGAAAGGAAATCCATGAATGGAAATCTGTGCCGAAGTTGAAACTAACAGTTGAATCCACGTTGAACTAACATGTCTTTACCAATATCAATTTTTCGTTGAAATATTATTTAAAATTAAACGTACATTTTTCAACCGATAGCGGTCAATCAACAAAATCAACCAAAAATCAACGTTCAAAACACGTTTGTGTGCTACTGGGGAGTTTACTTAGCTAACTCTGGATTACAAGTGAGGAAGATTTAAACTTCAAAACAGGAAATATTTATTTATTTATTATTAAGTTTCAGATACAGCTGGAGTTTCCATTTTACACAGAAACTAAATAACATTACAACAAACTAAATAACATTAATACAAACTAAATAACATGAAATTAAATTTTAAACAACACATAACACAGCAATTGATATCACTAACATGACGATTATAATACACAAGAGGAATAACTCAGATATCGGTATTTAGCGTTCGATGGAAAGTGCTTTTAGATCCGAAAATATCAATATTTGAATTAAGATCATTGTACATAATTACTAGTCTGTGGAATAAGGAGCGCTGCAGTATACTTAGCCTAGGCGTGGTACAATGAAGGAGGTTATTATTTCTGGTTATTCGTAAGGGAACACGGAAGTAAAATTTAGATATCAACTCTCCAGTTCTAAGATTCCCGTTAAGTATATTGTATAAGTACATCAAATCTACCAGCTTGCGACGAGAAGTGGGAACGTGGAGATCAAGAACGGATAATAACTCGGGTTTGCTTAAGCTACGTAACGATGGCATCCTTCTTTTGACTATAGCAAGAAAAAAGTTCAGAACAGAATCAATTGAGATAGATTAGAAATACTAGCCATGTTCCAAATTCGGGAGCAATATTCAATTTTAGAGGAGATGAAGCTTTTGTAGAACATACTCAACGAAAGAAGGTCCTTAATTTCTGTAAATCTATAGAGAAGACCAAGTAAGCGCATAGAACTGTTAC
>JAGDQP010003940.1:46327-61159 GCA_022664845.1 Lepisma saccharinum | reverse complement strand
AGAAGGTCCTTAATTTCTGTAAATCTATAGAGAAGACCAAGTAAGCGCATAGAACTGTTAGTTATAGAAGTCACATGATCAGCAAACAGAAGTTTTTCGTCAAATACCACTCCAAGGCCCTTTTGAGAAGTAACTTTAGCGATAGGATAATTTTCAATGATATAGGCAGATGGGATTTGATTCCTTTTTAAAGAAATAGTAAAAAATATTTTGAGGGATTTATTTTGAAGTTCCACTCATTACACCAGTCCAAGAGGTCAGAGATGGAATTTTGGAGATCAGCAACATCCTGTAATGATCTGATTTCTCGAAATAATTTACAGTCATCAGCAAAAAGAAGAATTTTAGTTTTTGATGACGAGAGATAAGATGGGAGGTCGTCCATATATAGGAGGAAAAGGAGAGGGCCCAAAACATTACCTTGAGGTACACCAGAGAGAACGGGAACAAAACTAAAAGAGCAAGATAGATGACATCAAGCTGTGTGTTATTGCACAGGGATTGGGTAGCATCAGAGAGTAATAAGGACAGGTTGGTAAGAGTGGAACTACCAGGAAGAAAGCCATGTTGAGCAGAGTCTAGATAGGGTGAGACAAAATTATAAAGTCTATCTTTGATGATTCTTTCACACACCACAGACAAAATAGATAAAAGAGAAATGGGTCTGCATGAAGAGACATGGGTCTTACCTCCAGATTTCAGAATGGGTATAATATTATCCTGTTTCCAAGAAGAAGGAAATATACCTTCGGCAAGACACCTATTTAAAAGACGAGAAAAAGGGTAAGCCAATGATTCAGCAGCATTACGTAAAAAATAGCACTAATGTTATCAGAGCTGGGAGAACGATTTAGAGGTAAAGAAGAAAGCAGATATTTTACCTCATCAGATGATGTACCTAATGCAGACAGTGAATACGAACAGATCGGTTGAAGCTGAGGATTCGGCAAAGGAGGAGAGTGGACACAGAAATTGTTAGAGAAGTATTCATTCAATAGATGTACCCTCTTTTCACCAGCAGCTGTAGCCGAATCATAAATTAACTCTGTCGGAACACGTGACTGACACCTTCTAGAGTTTATGAGAGACCACAATCTCTTAGGATTGGTACATATTTCAGATGTTTCCTCGTCAGTATAATTTTGATACTTTGCCCTAAGCAATTTCTTGGAGTAGCGCCTGATCTGGGAGAAAGAGCTGTAAGTATGTGCATTAGGATGTTGCTTCCAAAGCTCCCATGCAAGTTTTTTTTTATTTTTCAAAACAGACCGTGCTTCTGCATCAAACCAGGGAGGATATTTAGAGGATCGAGATTTAATATAAGAAATATAAGAATTCAAACTTAAAACACTGTTCTTAGACAAGCTTGTGGAGTACATTGGGGTTTTAAAAATTGGCGTTTCTTTTCTCAGAGAGACTTGTGCAAATCGTTAGCATCCTGTAATTAAAACACTTAATGTTGGTATTTCTTATTTTATTAGTATCTATGATCTAAGAGCATCACAAGTCTAAAGGATAATGTCCCTTCGCAATCATTATTCCGGAAGAAAGGGGTGAGGTAGCAACCATAGCTTTACTTAAAATACTATCCCGCAATTCACATGGGAGAACTGGAGGATTTCTGGTAGAGAGATCGAACCCACGTTCCTTACCAGTGCCGATCCGAAGTCCGCAATACTGATCACTGGACCACGAGATCTTTCTCAGAATGACTCGTTGGAGTAGTTGGCGTTCTTAAAACGTGACGACATGAATCATGGGAACACTATAATTCGCCGAACGCCAGTAAATAAAAATATACCTGCTGTTCTTGCATTGTTTTGTGAGAACAGTTAATGATGTTAAACGTCAGAAATTACCAATTCTCGGATAGGTTTTCCGTGTATATGAATTAAGTCAGCAATCAGAACAGAAACGCTGTTCGTAGATAGATTTGTGTGAATAGTAAGCGTTCTTAAGAATAGTCAGCAAGTAAAACAAGAAACACAGACTTACTTGAAGTATAGAATCGTATCAAAAATAGCTCTGTTTTAAAATGCTCAATTAAACAGTTAACGTTCTTTAAAAACCTGCCATTAAAAGAACGAAAGTGACTATTCTTAAATAAACTTTTGAGATAGG
This sequence comes from Lepisma saccharinum, assembly GCA_022664845.1. NCBI lineage: Eukaryota > Metazoa > Arthropoda > Insecta > Zygentoma > Lepismatidae > Lepisma > Lepisma saccharinum. Next base: position 59,038 of record JAGDQP010003940.1, on the reverse strand, counting down.
TTATTGGTCCCCTGATAGCATGCCATCTTGCAACAAGGTTACCAGTTACTTGCTTTCAGCTTGTTAAACTTGGCATTGTGCTGAAGTTAATAATCAAGCATGAAACAAAGTGGTTGGAACAATATAAGTGGCTTGGCTATTATTACAACTAACCTAATTAAAGCTTCTTGGAACAAGCAGTCATACGAGGAAGTTTGTCAAACTAGAAATTGATTTTTTTTTTCGTTGCACTTCTCTTGTGGCCTCAGTGTGATGAAGTCCCTTCATGTGATAGGACAGTTTCACCTTAAGCTACCTTGCCAACTCTCACCCTTTTGCTACAGGCATCTTTTGTTATCTGATGAATTAAATATAAATAGTGCCTGGAGAGCAAGCTGTGATTCCGTGATTTAGTGACTACAGCATCGGATAGGTGCGCCGGTGGTTCGGGGATCGATTCCCACCTAGGGCAATGTTTTGTTTCTAAGAAGTACATTATGTTTTTTTCTTTCTTGTTCTGTCAAGGCTATTTCTACCTTCAATCTTGTAAACTAAACTGTTTGACTGAAACATGTTTAAACCGTTTGGCTTGACTTGCTAAGCTTGCATAACGTTGTTCCACTTGGCCAAGTAAGTCTGATTCACATCTGAGCCAGGTCTAAATTGCTATATTGGTATTAACTACATTTATAAATTAAAACAAAAGCTCAGATAGAAAGTAATGGCATTTTATCTTGTACGTATATCTTCTCGAGGACTCATACTCAACAAGTATTCAGTAGTTCTAATTATTTTTCTCTTTGCTCATAATAGGTATTTTCTATAGCATTTCAACTACGAATATGATTTGATAAATTATATGATACTTGCTTAATGTAATTGAACGTATGATTTGTGTTACGTAATTTAATATTTACAGCAACGTGTATTATTTGGTGATTGCTTTTTCAGTTTGCCAGTGGGATCAGTCCATAGCACTCAGTTTTAAACTTTTAACAAATTTATTTTTTCTGCAAATTAAAACAATATATTGTACTTTTTACAGGATTCCTTACTGCAATATCCTGAAATATTTCTGGAGTGGTATGGCCTTACCTTAAAGAAATTTAATAATAATAATAATAATACAAATATGGCAGTAATATTGATAGATCTTATGTTTTGTGTCAAATGATTAAAGGATCGAGGCCAAAGTAAACTATAAATCGAAGATAATAAATACAAAAAGGAGAAAAATCCATATAGTTTTTATGGATACATTGCATATTGGATTTGGATTAAAGATACACTCATTGTATTTTTAGGTCAGAGTGCTATGAAATATGTGTAATCGTGCATCGAAATCGAACTAATGGCATCGAAATATGTGTAATCAAGCTGAATGTCCAAATCGCAGTTATTCTAAAGAATTTTCTAGAAATAAAAGCGTCCTAAATAAGTTAGATAAATTATCCAACAAAGATACAATAAATTAAGTTCAGAATTAATTTATCATAGTAATACTTACCTGGGCTGAGGTTGTTTTTAAGGCCAAAGAAATAATTGAGGGTTAAGGTCATTTTAAGGGCCAAAATTTTTTAAATAAATTTACTCTTAGTTTCCCAATACTTACTGTCCCTTCCTCCTATTTTTCATATTTCGTCATCATGGACCCTGGCAAACGGCCAAGCAAAACGAAGAAGAGTAATGACTCTGCAGGACAGTCTGGCGACAACACGAAGAAATCATCGGACAGCTCCAAGACCAAGAATTCACTCTCATCAGAAGATTTCCTAAAGAAAGAAAGCTAAAACGGCTACTCGTAAACTTAGATCGACAGAAGACAAACTCAAAACCAATAACTATGATGTGAAACATAGCCAAAAGGAAATTCAGGGAGACAGTAACTCCATGCTTATAGGAGAAGAAGATAAACACAGTATTATAGACAAGACTTCTGATACTACTTCCTATGCCAGTGATGAAGACACTGAACAGTATATAAAGTCAACCATAAAAGTACAAGATGAGGATTTCAATACTTCTTTTAGTGATGATGAAGGTTCTACACTAACAACAGGGAAATCTCCTAAAGTTCTAAATCTATATATAACAAGCAATTCTTACATTCCTCTTTTCTTGAAAGAACAAATATCCTCTGTGGTAGATGAAGCACTGGAAACACCTCAAAGAATTGGAGACAAATATACACTAGTAGAAAATAACACTAAATTAGCTCATGAAGTTCTTCCTCAACTTCAAAAGACCCAGAGAAAACTATCAGTAAAACTATAGACAAAACTGCAACTACAGTCAATTTCTATTCTTCTAAAACCTCACAAGTACAGCAAGCAGCAAACTTACCTCAAAACACTACAAACAAAAAATATGCAATATAAAATTTGTAAAACATTGTATTATAATTAAAAAAAAAATGAAAAGAGAACTCACAAATCCATTGTTAATAAACAATCTAATTAATGTAAAATTTCCGGAGGCTGAAATGCAATTTTTCGTTTCGAACGTAACACCGGTATCAAGTTATTTTTAATAAAGAATGAAGAAAAGAAAAATTTCGAAAACTCTTGAAGACATCAGAATTTGGACCTGAAGCAACATTCAAAGTATTTGTTAGAGAGAGAACTGAGCCACAGAAATTCAAAAGTAAAACCACCTTTACATGTGTCGTGAGAAATGTTCCAACATCATTAGATTCTGAAGATCTCAAGAAGTATCATGTCAAATCAAAAATTCCTATTACAAACGCTGTCCGGATAAGAAACGATAAAGTACCTCTACCACTGATAAGGTTATTTACAAGAGACCCCAATACAGTCAGTTTTCTAATCACCAATGGTCTCACAATAGGGAGACACAGATATAAAGCAGAAGAATCAGGATCTGTACCTCGACCCTTTCCCTGCAAAACATGTTTTCAATATCACACTGAGGAAAGATGCATTAAGAAACCGTATTGTTTCAAATGCGGACAGTCTCACAACAGTTACCGATGTCAGGAAGTACCGAAAATCAACTTCTGCGCTTCTTGCAAAAGGGCGAACTGCGGCGGCAAACTATCCTTTGCGCCCTTTTCATAACGGATCTTCCAAGCCTCTAAAGCTTTTAGAAGTGAAGAGCCCGACTCAGACCGTTGACCGTTGGAACTTGACGTTTCGAAAAACTGTAAAAACAAAGAAGTTTCGAGCCTTTTGGGGCCCCTGCCTTCACTATGTTTTGTTGACTGTTATGAGAAACAAGTAAATGAAATTTGAAAATAGACTGCAACTGTCGCAGTTCTAATGCGTATATGAAATGAAAATTTTAAATGTGAAGTGGTCTCTAAATTATGAGAGAGGAGAAGGTGCCAGATGTAAAAGGTGAACTTGATCGCTTTAGATGGAATACTATTGTATAAGATCTAAGTTGTAAGAATGAAAATCATTTTATTTTTTCATTGCTGAAAAAATCGTTTACAGTATTTCGATGGCAATTGGAATTTTGTCAATCATGTTTTCAATTGAACTGAAGCGCTGGAGATCTTGTGAAAGTGTATCAATGAGATCTGAGGACGAGAGATCTTTGAAAAATTGAAAAAAGTCTTTCAGTGAAGAAAATATATCTGTTGTGTTAGCTAAAGGCTTCTTCTTTTCTGATGAGACAGGAACTCCCCAAGATGATTTCCTGGCAGAATCTTCATTTTTAGGTGGCGTATCTGTTTTTTCAAGGTGGGACAACCCCTGTAGTTAGCTGGATGGGGACCACCGCAATGAACACAGGTGGCCGGTTCGTCTCTGGACTTCTTAGTACAATCAGCTGTGAGATGAAGGGCAGCACACTTGAGGCATCTTGGCAGGTTAAAACACGATTTTTGGACGTGTCCAAAGCGTTGACATTTGTGGCATTGCACAGTAGTCGGACCTCTGTATTTTTCAACTGAGATGACATGGTGTAGTAGATATCTCATTTTCAGAATGTCAGATGGAAGGTGATCTTTGTTAAGTGTAACCAAAAATAATGGATAATTGATTTGCTTCTGAGAGTTTACATCTTTGCCGTGCAGTTGACTCACTGAAATGACGGAAAAGCCTTGGAGAGACAGGTCCGCTGTGATGTCTTCAACTGGTGTGTCTATAGGCAGCTTCCTTATAACAACTTTTAATGGACGATCATTTCGTTTGTTTTCTACAGCAAATTGGTGCTTCTGCTGAAGACAAAAAATTTTGGATTTTATCGAAATCAGGTTTACTTTTAGTTTGAAATTTAATGAAGTCACTTGTATGATGTATGATTGGACGTTCAGAACAAATGGTTGCCAAAGATTTACAGAACGGATATCTATTGTTAATACCATAAATAAAGATAGCAGGTGTCTTAGGTGAATTTGAACTTTTGACTGAATTATTCTTAGTTTGATCAGATTTTGAATGAGAATCTACAGAAGTGTCTGGATCTAGCGCTTGAAATGAATTATTAATAGAAATCGGTGGTGCTGTCACAGCCGGTGTAGCTTTTGCTGTCTTCTTGGGCTGCAGAAAACCCTCAACTTCCATGGCAGAATCATCAGGCGAACCTATCGTGGTATTGGAAGAGGTGCGAGGCAATGAAGAGTTTTGAGAAATAACGGCAGAATCAGCATCCTCATTAATGACTTGCATATTGGCCAAGAAATCACGAGCGGCACATTCGTAATAGGCCAGATTTTCATAATAGTCTTCTTCCGGATGACGTTTATAGTATCTTTTTAATTTAGAAAAATCGAGTGGATCGATGACAGACTTAAAATTAAGGCTCTTTATTTCTCGAATCATCTTTTGAATGCGATCAGCTTGCCTGGACCAGCACATGGACACTCAAAGGACTTTGAATTCATACCACTCGGACAACACCAATCCTGAAATTTCTCATAGTAAAATTATGTAACAATATACTACAAACGTCTTTAAATGGATAACGACGGTACTAACCTTGGCGATGAAAAATGAATCGCAAAAGGAACTGAGCATCGCAATCAAAATGGCCTCTGAGGAGTTCTTCCAATGCTATTTAAATATTGTAAGATCTGTTGAAGTACATATCTTTGTTGACTACAAAAAATTCCTGAAATATCAAAAATCCAATAAAGGCTGGTTTTACAAGCTGCCATCCAGTCACATTCCAAGAAAATCTCCCACCCTGGACAATTCACTCACAAATTTCTAATACAATCACAGTTAAAAATCATATAATTATGGAAGAAATGTACCACTCCAGTGATGTCAAGCGATCACTTGGAATACACAGCAACAAATCGTCCTTCATCAATCCTTCTTTACTAACCATACCTCCAAAACCTATCCATTCTCTCACCCGAAATGATTATGTACGCCACTGACATAAATAGATAATAAGCAATTAAGAAGCTGGATAGGGTTAGCTTAAGTTTACCCCTAGCCTAACAATTATAATACTGTTTCTGGTTCAATATACCCATCTTTTTAAATCCAAACTCTAATTTAAGCTTTTTGCAGGTCGAAAATGGCCTAAGTCAGCCAGAAGTCCATCCTGGTGGCCCTGCGAGCCTCAGGTAAATTTACTTTATTGAATTGAATTGAATTGAACTTCACAACAAGAAAACTGAATCACGGGATAAAAAATATTTTTATAAATAAATCGGTAATAATAAATAATTAAATAATAAATATAAAATAAATAAGCTACAAATAGATAAATAAATATGTAAATAACCAATAAATAATTTCTTACTTACTTTCTGGCTTACGGAGCTCGCAAGTCCATCCCCGCAGTATCAAACGCTCTTTATAGAATTCTATCCTGAGCAAGATCAAGTCAGTTTTCATAACAAATACCAACTTCTCGAAGATACCTTCTAATAGTATACTCCCAATGTCGTGCCGGTCTTCCCAACGGTCTCTTTCCCTCCGGATTACCAACCACGATGGAATATAATATTCGTTTCTTCCCCATCCGATCTGCATAGCCTGCCCACCTTAGTGGTCACAATTTCATTATTCTTACAACATCGGGTGAGTCTAATGTCCGTAAAGTTCATTATGCAGTCTCCTCCATTCCCCAATCATCTTGCCCCGTTTCGACCCCTATATCTTTCTCAAGACCTTGTTTTCAAACACTCGTAATTTATGTTCATATCCTAGGGTCGTATTCCAACTTTCGCAACTGTAAAGTATTACCGTTCTGTATATTTTCAATTTCAACTTTCTTGATATTAATCGCGAGGTTAAGAGTTTCTGGACTGAGTAGAAACATGCGTTGCCCGATGCTAAGCGACTTTTTATTTCTTCAGTGACCTCGTTTTTGCTTGTTATTCGGTACATATTCCATTGTCCTTATGATATGTTGTCTTGTCATTTTTCAACTGTCAGTAGTGGGACTTGAACCAAGGCCAAGGCTTCGATGACAAAGCAATAAAACCGAAACAAATGCACAGCACTACACTAATGGGAACACCATAACCGGCTTTAGAAACAAAAAGCTAAATACTCTAACGCAGAAAATTAAGAATATAGTGGTAAACCGAAAGACAAGTAACAAGAGATTTATCAAATTGGTGAATTCGTTAATAAAAGTGTACCATGCTTGGCTAGTGATTCGTGAAGATCTTCAGACAAATTCGACTTTACTTTTCGATGTGTAGAAGAACTAATTCAACATCTTCTTAATGCACACACAGGTCAATAGACGCAGAAATTTGAAATCCAAACGCAGAAGCGTGAATGCCGAAACTATCGAGATTGAGATCGAAATATCAATAAAAAAATTGAAAACCTTCAAATCATCATGAATTGACAACATGCCAGCCAAAGTAATTACACTGTAAGAAACTGCACTAGTCAAGGAGTTATATAAATTGATCAGTGCTATACGGAGAAAGCTTCCAAAACAATGGCAAAGCTCAGCAGTTGTTCCGGTTTATTAAAGAAACTATAAATCTTAGTGTGTTAATTATTGCGGAATCTCTTTACTGCCAACATGTTACAAAATTTAGAGTAATGCCCTTCTAACACGTCTAGCCGTTTATGTAGATGAAATAATTAGAGATCCCCAATGTGAATTTAGAAAGAAAATATAGGTTTCAACATATCTTAGCCTTGAGGCAATTATTGGAAAAGAAATGGAAATAAAATGAGAAAGTTCATCAGTTGTTCATGGATTTTAATCAAGCATATAACTCTGTTAAAAGGAAAAACATATGCATTGTTCGGATACGATTTGGAATTCTGAAAAAAAAAACAAGTTAGTAAGAATGTGTCTCAGACCCCTTAAGCAGAATTTGTATAAGTATTAGCATGTCAGATAGTTTCGAGATTTGCAGAGGATTGAAACAATTTGATACCTTGTCACCACCACTTTTAAGACAAAGCGTCAGTCGTCGTAAAAGAACACTCCATCATCTCCACGACCGAAGAAAGCGAGAATGAGTCTCAACTCAATGAAGGCCATGCCCATCGTGTTTTTCAACATCCGCATCATCATTTATCGCGAATTCGTCCTCCAGGACCAGAAACAAGTTTTACTGCGACGTTCTGTGGCAAAAGCGACAGAATCCGTGACGCACCAATAATTGGATTTTCCACAACGACAATGCCTCCAGTCAGCGATCACTCCTCGTTCGTGAATTTCTCTCCAACCACAACAGCTTTCTCACCTCCTTTTGCTGGTCAGATTTAGCTCCCGCGGACTTGTTCCTTTTTTGGAAGATTAAGCTGCAGCCAAAAAGTCGACTTTTTTGACTTACCCAAATCCCGCATCGCAAAAGTTTATGTACCCGCTGACACAACATGATTTCGAAATCCCATTCCAGCAGTGGCAGCAACGCTGGGGCCAGTGCATTGCTGCGCAAGGTGACTATTTCAGAGACAATGTTGTTCAAAGTTAGGTTGACATACTGTACTTTTTTATCAACGGAGCTAGTCCGGGAACTTTTGATATGCCCTTGTGTGTCTACAAATGAACGTAGAGAAAATAAAATAGATGAAAACAAACCGAAGCGCAGAGAATGAACTAAATAGAAGCATAAGAATGAATAATGAGATCATAAAGAAAATTAACAAATGTAAATACTTGAAATCATATGTTATCAGCAAGAACGAGGTCACGTAGAAATATAAAGTCACTCAGCATCGGATAATTCATGTTTATATTCGGCCCCAAAAGCATTAAAGCTTCTCATTTATATCAAGTAAGTGGAGATTGAAAAATCTACAGAATGGTTATTCCGTTCGGTAATAGTTTATCGTTCCGACAGTTGGAGTATGATCCATGCAAATGAACATAAATTAAATGTGTTTAAGAATAAGGTTTTGAGAAATATATACGGGTCAAAACGTGACGAGTTGACCGGAGAATGGAGGAGATTGCATAATGAAGAACTCCACAAATTCACTCGATATGATAATAATATTGAAGTCACGATGGCTAAGATAGGCAGGACATGTAACTCCTATGGAGGAAAACGAAGATTATAATCTATCGTGGTTGGTAGGTGGGAGTGAAAGAGGCTGTTGGGAAGACTGAGACGACTTGGTGGTGACAATATTAAAAGAGATCTTCGCGAGGTAGATGCTCAATAAGTAAATTGGCTTGATCTTGTCCAGGATAGAATCATATAGCGAACGTTTGTTACTGCCGCGATGATCTAGAGGGTTCCATAAGCTATAACGTTAGTTAGTTAGTTAACATATACTAGCAATGTCCTTATTTCAGCCCACATTTTTTAAAAATATTCTAACTTGCAAACACCGCAGTGTACAACGGGGGTATCCATGGAATAATTTGTGGTATATGCACCAAGCCTTTCACTTTTCTGACGAACAAAAACTACTACTGTTAATAAATCTTATAGTGTTTAAATTCAGCTTCCGTTTTTTTTTATTTCAGGAAATATAATATTAGACATGGGTGGAAATCAGTGATTCCTCCAGACCTTTCCTGTGGGGGTATAACCCTCAAATTCTCGAGCGAGCTCCCAACTTGAAATGTTTTGCGGTAAACAAAATGGATAGAAACCGTGCAAAACGCCAGCTACACTTTTCCAATTTTTACTTTACACGCTCCAAAAGTCAAAATTCTGGTGGAATTCCTGATGGAAATGGATTTGAAGAACTAAAGGATTGCTCATAAGTGCAAATTAGAGTCTGTATCCGTTACACGTTATCTTTATTGCGTATTTTCTCTGTAGATTGTAGACAAGTGGGCCTTATTTTCATCCCAATACTGCAAAAGCGGAGTAAATTCGAGTCTAGCTCGAAAGATTTCCAAAAGCATTTCTTCATACTAACAAAGGATCTATTTCAGCTGATCACTAGATATTTACACGATTTTTTTAATTGATTTTTAACGTGTAATGTGCGAAAATTACAGCTATAATCCAAATCCTGTTGAAAATATTGAATATTTAGTTTTAAAAATATCGATTTGTACCTATTTCTACAGGGCAATTGCACTGTTAAAACAGCTGCAGGAATCTGACCTAACCTTTTGGTAATAACAATATATGAAGCGGTTTATCTGGTGGAGGTATGAGCATCATCGTTTTATGATAAACGTAGGTGTCAACAACTTGGAGGTCCCAGGTTCGAGTCCCGGCAGGGGCATGGGAGTTTCTGGATTTTAATTAGGCTTTAAATGGTCGAATAGTGACGGGCCAAAGTCCAAAATTACTAGACTAGCCCATATAAAACAAAGTTATATATATATATACGTAGGTTGCAAATGTATTAATATTTCAACTTCTGTGAACAAGTTAGCCTAAAATGATATGTTACATGATGGTCTTCTCATTTCTAATTCTGGAGCTGAATACAAGATGGCAACCATGATGCTCATACCTCTACCAGGTACAGACCTTTACCTATTGTCGTTACTCAAAGAATGGGTCACATTCCCGAAGCGATTTTAACACTAAGTATCTCAGGACTTACGTTTTACACTGTACAAATTTGCATAAATCGACATTTCTAAAAACACCTATTAAAAATTTCGCAAATATTGAGTCTATGACTAAAATATGTGCACATTACAGGCTAAAATCAAGTGCAAAACAATATTACTGTAAATATTGACTGATCAGCTGGCATAGTTCCCTTCTGAATCGATATGAAAATCGAGGCTTAGAATAGAGGCCCTGGTATAGATCCCTTAACCTGGAAAATATAGTCACTAACAATTTGCACTCTTCAGCTTTACAATGAGTTAAAGGGATGGAAAGTGGAATAAAAACATACGAGCTGTTAACTTATCCTCCGTCACAGGCACAGAATAAACAACATCTAACTTACCTAACAATATGGTGGCAGTGCAAATTCTGTTTCTGGTCACCTATAGCGTGCACGCTCATTTAACACACAAGGTAAGTTGCATGGCATATTTTACACTCTGGAAGTGTACCACTTCACAATTTTCGCGCTGGACTGCAAAATTTTTGCAAGTCATGACTGTGTTTCAAGACCTTGGCACGAACACACATGTCCACGAGTTTAGAAATAAAGAGGACAAAAGACAAACAATTAAACAGAGACCTTGAAGAAAGTTATAACTCCGAATAATGTGACGTAACATTGCATGTCCCTAAGTGTTGTTATTAATATTATATAACAGTTATTCCAAACAATGTTACACCTTATGAATATACACGGTTTAAGTTTACTATCATAAAATTAATGAGGAAGTAGAGACAACTGTTACTTTCGAAACAAAAAATGTACAGCGATGTATAAATGTTAAATTATATTCTACTCTGAAAGTAACCAGACTTTTCGTGCTTACGATTAGGGTAGACTAGGAGATAAGATGCGGTAAGGAATTTGCCATGGCCTGAGTTGAAGTTGCCATCACGGCATTTTTTTGTTATGATTGCGGAGAACCATAGGAATATCTTTGAGTATGGTCGGTCATTAGCTTGCAGTGAAAATAAAGGTGACCTATTGAACAACACGTAAAGAGTGATGATGGCGTATGGCCTTTACTTTTTTTAGAGTTTGGTGGATCTATTGTAGTATCCGCAGCAGCTATAAACGAATTGTTGTTCGACCTTAAAGACGAACATGTAGACTATATGTTGTAACTCAGATTCCTTGGTAACTATGGAAACCTTTCTTTAAGTATTATCATATCGCCTTTAGATGTTATAAAGAGCAAATAGGTCCCAAAGAATATTTGAATTTCCTCGATAGTATATTGGGAACAATTTTATTTATATCTCAAATACGAGAATTCAGAAACATTTATTAAGTCTATAATGGTGTTGCATAGGCCACTATGCGTAGTGACTTAAACGCGCCCTTAAGATCACAGACATACAGAGATAACCCCAGGAGCACATCGATATTGGTCGGTATCAATAACGAGATCGTTATCGGAGATCGATCAATAACGAATGGCAAACATTTGTGCCTATATTTGTCAATTATCGGACATCAATGTTGATCGGTATCGAAGATCGATAATAATCGCTATTGGACAACGACATAGATTGATGTTGAAGAACGATATTGATTGATAATGGATTTCACCATTGGTTCTACGTTGATCGATATCACAAAACAATACTGATCTATAAAAATTGTCCTTTTGTAAATTTATGGTTCTCCCTGTACGTATATATATATACTTTAGTGCGAGCGGTCCCGGGTTCGATTCCCGATGGGGGTTCAAATATTTCGGTGTTGACCCAGCATCGTGAGGACAATTGGGGAGCTGCTGTGAATAAAAGACAGTGGCGATCACAGTGAGAGCTTCGGCTCTCCTCTCCCAACCCGTCTGGTCAGCGTGGGAGCAGTAGACCAATTCCTCCCTTCGGGGAGAGGCCTCATCCACTAGTGGATTGAATATGGCTGTGATTTATTATATATATATATATATATATAGCAGATTCGCATCCACTAAATATCGAATCAGATCAAAAGTGGGCTGCATTTAATGAATATAATGTTATTTTCAGTTTAAATTATGAAGAGTATGCCGAAAGCATGAAACTTAAGCAATGCAACACAATTTCTTAAAATTAAAAAATTAAAGAAAGCAATAACACGTTAAATAAGAGGTATCAGGGCCGGTTCAATTTAACTACTAGTAGCCTATATTCCTATGGGTGCGGCTATAATTAAAACGTTTCCCTACTTTTGTTTACCGCATGGTGTAATTTTAATCACAATAAAGGGGAAGTAATAACTTCATATCAGGGTTGGAAAAAAACATTTTTTTTATTTTTTTTAAAAACATGTTTTATTTGTTTCTCTTTAAACACGTTCTTTATGGACTACAAAAGAACGTGTTTAAACGTTTTAAACATTTTCTTAAAAAAAAAATGGTAGGAGTTATGATAGGCACTGCAATTGCAGTAGCCATTATAACGATTCAATCGCGCTTTCAGTCTATTCAAAAGCACTTACTAGAAATTGTAGGTTCTATTTTACGAAATTTGATGAAATTTGCTATTTATTAAAATTCAATTTGCTATTCAGAGCTATTTGGTATAAAGGTAAAAAGGTAATGTGTACCCTGTACAATGCGCACGCACCGTGAACGGCGCATGAAGGAGTGGTGGTAGCGAACCACGTATTCTCGACCAACGGCACGAAGTAGGTGGGATAGTCAGTCCCACGCTCGGCTGCCTTTACCTCCCAAAGTGACCAGGAATACCAAGGACACTGTGGTACTCAATTTGACAGGAGGCTGAGTTAGTGTTGTAATATATATATATATATATATATATATATATATATATATATATATATA
>JAGDQP010003940.1:0-45495 GCA_022664845.1 Lepisma saccharinum | reverse complement strand
TGTGTGTGTGTGTGTGTGTGTGTGTGTGTGTGTGTGTGTGTGTGTGTGTGTTGTGAAGTTCTTTTTAGATTTTAAAATTTCATTTTCATGTTTTAAACTTTCTCAATATGTCATTTTTACATTGTCATATTTAATTGTTTTACGCTGCAGATAATCAATGTAATCAGCAGGATTGGATATAAGCTTTCATACATTCATCCCAATTTTCTACTGCTTTCTTTTCCTGCAGCCTTACGAGGCAGATGATGTAATTATTTATGCATTCACTGCCATATTGCTTTACTTTCTATATCTTCACCCTGACAAACATAAAGAATTTTCTAGGGACATATGAACTGAAGTTATTTGGTATAGTTTGTTTACAATACTAATAAACCTCCAGGGAACCGGAGAAATATTTTGAATTATAGGAAAAATTAATGTTTAGGAAGAGATAAATACAACTTCGAGGACATCTTTACTGTAAACTGAAAAACTATGAATTCTTCCCGAAATATGTTCTTATCTCGTATATTTTTTTATACAGTACAATACGTTAATTTATAATTACGGTATTATTCATGGAATATATGTAGTTTTCATCATAATTAACGTCTCCAATAATCAATTACTTTTAGCTCAAAATCCCGGGAAATAACTGTTATTTAAGGGGAGAGATATACCTTTTCGTTTAACATGCGTTATCAGCGCGTATCAGTATGGGGGCCAATTGAAAAAATGTATAATACGATGGCAACGCTGACAACTTCATGCTTGGCTACAGGGAACAAACACAATATGTTTCGATTGTGTCGAATATGTATACTAAAAGTTTGGTGCGGATATGTCGAACTAAATGGAAGTAGTAAATGTTTAATTTTTAAAACTGATTGGCAACACTATCAACTGTGGGACCTGAAGTACCTAGCTCTATGACGAGTATCAGTACGTAAATATAAAGTTTGGTCCTGATACGTTCAACGATAAGAAAGCTATTAAAAATAATATTTTCTGAAATTAGTTGGCAACACTCGCAACTGCGGCACCGGAAGTACCCGGTACCTAATGCACATGTCAAGTTTTGTGTAAATCAATGCGGATAGCCCAACGGTAACAAATATGAAATCTAGATTTATTAATCGTTTGGCAACACTGACACACTAGGGTGTGTGGACTGCCTGTATGACCTGTCCCAGTACCTAATGAACATGTATGTGAAATTTAGTGTAAAACAATGCACATGTGTAGATTTATATTATAAAGGCATTTCTATAATTTAATTTTTAAAATAGGCTGGTAACATTGATAACTGCGGTGCTTGAGATCGGGGACACCCAAAACTTCTTCTATTGAGTTTAACTATGTTTAATCTAAGCTTGGGGCAGGTACGGTAGGGAATATTTTTTTAAATGTTTTTTTTTAATATTGGCAACAGTGAGAACTGGCAGTCCGGAATATCTCACATACACAAATAATAATAATAATAATAATAATAATATAGGGTTTAATTTTATGTTGTATTTCTTCTTAATTACCTATATGAAAGTAATTCTTGCTTAAAGAGACGTTAGCAGTAGGTCTATTACAAATTTCTGCCTTGAAGAAAAAAATACAAAAAACTAAGGTTATGTTTTTTGTAGTGAAACAGAAGTAATAGCGAAAAGTTATTTTCTATTTACACTAAGCTCAGTTTATCTCGTGCGCCAGGCATGGAAACACTGAAGGAAAATTCTCCAATGTCCTGGATGGGATTTGAATTACACTTCTTGAAATGTTTTCATTCGGGCAACAAGACCTGCCATTTCATTTTCACACAGTCTACATATTACCTTTACGGTTTTATTATTAGTTTCAGAAGGATTAACTTTAATAAAGTGTGTCCAGATTAAATCCTGTTTGTCATCCTGTGTAACCCACTGATAATGAGTCTAAATAAACAGCAAAGAAGCGGAGTACCTTCTAAGTTCTACCACCCCTCATAAATGCCAAGCACCGAATAAGAAATGATTATCAAATTTGCACAATTACTCACTACGTTCCCTTTCCTCATAAACATAAAAAGAACAATGTAATCATAGAAGCAAATACATGTCCATGAAGTTTTTCTTTTCCTGATAGTTTCTCACACTAAATAAAAAGGAAGAATGGAAATATGAATTTAACTGATAAACAACAAATTAAAGCTACTCATTTATGTCTCCGTCTGTATGCTTCTGGCACCATTATACTTATTATCTTGGAAACTAGCTTTCACACAGCAAAGATTGCATACGTTTTACTAATAAAAAAACATCCTTTTGTATTATTAAAAATAATATGATTCTTTCAAAGAAGAAAAATAAAATTAATATGTTTTAAACACGGCTTAAAAACATCGTTTCAACCAAATGTTCAAAAATGTTTTTTGTTTAATTATCGCCTCTGTTTAAAACAACTTTAAAACATTTGTTTAAAACATTCCAACTTTACTTCATATCACAGGACATAACCAAAATATAACATTTCATATTTATGTTTAACTTCCATTAAAAACAAGCACTATAGTAACCACGTTAATTATCAAATCACTGCCATGCAGCACAGGTGACAGGACTTTCGCTCCAGGTGAGATCCACAAGTCCAAAAATAAAAACAAATTAGTAACGTTACGCGTACATTCACACCACGCTCTTCCGAACGATTTCTGATTATGTTAATCTGTATCGCGCTGTGAGAGTTTCAGACAGTTATATTTCTCTAACCTTCGTGTTTTAAACTGTCAAATCCCCCCACCACCTTGTTTTCTGGATGGAAGGAAGGAAGGAAAAATATGACGGGTGATTTATGAAGTTTCGAGCCTTCATGTCCATGCTTTCAATTTGGAGTGAGGTTGGCTGAAATGAGAAAAATATCTGAAATTTTAGAGTGGGACTGTCGCAACTCTAGAAATGAATGGAATTTAGTCAGCGAGGGAAGATGGAAATAATTATTCAGTCAGGATGAGATCTTAGGCTACAATAAATTACCTTCAATAAAAATAGGGTACATGTACTGGTTTAGGTAGGATGTGGCATTTTGTGGGTGAAACGGGGTGATTGAGCAGTGCCTATATTCTGTAGAATGACATGCAGAGAATTTGACATTTTGAACCTAAAGGATCTACATTGTGCATCTATAACATCTTTGAGGAGAGTAAAATCTATATCTTCCTGTATTTATACTATAGATGTGTCTCGTGAATGGCCAGATATCATACGAGCTGCTCTAGTTTGTACTCGTTGTAGGAGAAGTTTGATGATTTTAGAAGAATGCTGCCAGGCAGGTGCAGCATAAGTTAACCTGGGTCTAATCATCATTTTGTAAACATGTAGTATTTCTTTCATTGAGAGTCCGTTTTTATTATTGAGTATTGGATACAAAGTACAAGTTCGTTGTGTGGCCTTGCTAGCAATGTTCTTGATATGTTGATGGAAATTTAAGCGACGGTCTAGTTCTATTCCCAAGTAAGTTGCACTTTGACTGTAAGGCAGTTGGGTTCCGAATATCGATAGTGAATGCGGCGGGTTGAGTCGATGCTTAGTGAAATGAACCACAGTTCTTTTGTCCGGATTTAATTTGAGACGCCATTTCGTTGTCCAAGTTTCCAATAAATTTAAATGTTGCTGAGCGTATCTGAGTGCAAAATTAATCTGATGTGAGGAGGCAAATATGGCTGTGTCATCAGCAACAGTGGCTATGAGCGTGTGTGTGGATGAGTTGGTACATCTGCCGTATATAAGTTGTAAAGAATTGGTGGGAGCACCGAACCTTGAGGAACTCCGAATTCAATGGGATTCTCTTCAGACTTTTTATCATTATGAGAAACAAATAAAGATCTATGGTTTAGATAAGATTGTATAATCTTTAAGTACTGATGTGGGAATCTTAGTTGTTCAAGTTTAAAGATCAGACCACTATGCCAAACTTTGTCAAATGCTTTGGTGTCATGTATTAAATTGTAATGTTATTTCTTCCACTGTTCGAACCAGTTGAGCTACTGTATCAAACTGTGGTCGGAATCCAAATTGATGTGAGGGGAAAAGGTTGTTTTCCTGTACAATTTTGTAAAGTCGATCTTTAAGAAGTCGCTCAAATACTTTGCTGATGATCGATTGGTCGATGGTTTTGAGGATATAATGTTTTCTGGTTGAAATATATGTTTCTTAAATTTCAGGAATAGCATTCAATGTCGGCATATCGTACCACGCCAATGATGGTTGATATTGCTGCAGAACGACCCACCACAATCGATATCTGCGTTATTGGTCCAGTAATGGCCCGATTCCGACCCAATATTCTTGAGTTCCTGAAGACACTCCGAAACCTTTACTTTGTGCACAGATCATATCGGGTGAAATTGTGATACTGTCTATACGGAAGATTTTCAGCAGTTCCCAGAGTGGAGGAAAGTAGTGCATATCATATGTTCTATAGTCGATTATTGAAGTATTCTACATTACGTATTTAAGAAAAAATCAATTAAAATCAAGTAAAATTTATTTTATATGAGACATTTCAATAACAAGCTCGTCACGATGATACGAGCACAATCTAGTTTAAAATACAACAGGGGCAGATACAGGCTGAATATTTGAGACGGGGGCGTCGTTCGAGTTCAAAACAAGTTAAGAGTGTATTGCAAAGAAAAAGTCTAAGAATTTTTTAAAAGGAAACGCAACTCTTCTGTAGAATTAACATTTAAAATGTGATACTTATGAACTACAAATAATAATAATAAGCTGAGTTAAGCTTACGGCGAAACACTGCTGGCATGTGATGGAACTTTAGCGCACTGAGGCGACAGCGGAAATACAACGATAAACAATTCAAATAGATTTTGAAGTTTAACAAACTCCTCGCAAAGTTTGTTGTTGCAGCAAACTTGAATTAGCATATTTATAAAAACTAGCAAGAATGGTGTTCAAATAGACAACTTATGTTGTTAAAACAAGTATCTTTCATGCACGTTGATCAAGTTCAATACAATATCAAGCATGTCAAGCTCAAAGCAAGTGACTGACAAACTTGTTACAAGCTTGCATACTATCTGGGTGTTTATTTCCACAGAGCGTCCCCAAAATAATGGTGCAAACTTCGGGAGATGATTATTTACATCAAACCAAGAAAAAGGTTTCTTTGATGAAATCCCAAAACTTGCTGTTTCGAAGCAAAAGGCCATCAAAATTAAGGCGGCATTGTCACAAATGACGTCACGTCTCGACAAGTAATGGTGTAAGCTTTGTCGGCTTAGCAAATAACATTCAAAGTAGTACCCAATAGATCTATTGAAATTATGCAAGGGCGATGTCAGGGAGGGGCAGGGGGTGCACGTGCCCCCTCTGGATTTCAGAATTTATACCAAATACTATTGTATTTTCATATATTTGACGTATGTTTTTATGTTTTTCACTTCATGCATTTCATAGGAAACTACTTGGGATTCTCCCATTACATTTTTGGTGGTCACCCTGGGACACGAAAAGTTGTTAACACAGCCATATCTTTGCCACTACAAACGATAATGCTACTAGAAGGAGGACACCCTAAGTAACCAGGAAATGCTGTTTAATAAAAGTGTACTCCCATAAATTAATTTTGTCTTATCTTAAGAAAATATTAAACTGTAGTCTAATTAACGTTCTGTAATCGTATGTAATAAATAAATAAATGAGTATAACTGGCTCGTCTTCACGATTCATCTGTATATATAAGATGCTCTCTTAATGTTGCCCCCCTTGGGAAAATTCCTGGCGACGCCCTTGAAATTATGTATTATATATGATTGGCTTCTACATCTTAGAGGGGATTTCTATGCTATGCCCTCAAAAGATAATTTGTAGTTCTTCAAGAGAAGATCTCTACAGGGTTTCCCCGAAATATTGCTGAAAACTTTGGGGGTGATTGTTTACATTAAAACAAGAAAAAAAAGTTCCTTTGAAGAAATTCAAAATTATGCATAATTGCGGATCTACATCAGCGCCTCCTCCACTAAGGCAGCACAAGTCACATTATGACGTCACGGGCAAGCGGCAATACCAGACGCCAGTTTCTGCTATCCGCTTTACTTCGAATGCAACGAATAATATTGGCTTAGAAACATTTCTTTTTTTTTTTTTGCTTGTATTTGGTTTATGGAAGTAACATTTTCATCTTTAATTGATATTTAAATCAAACTTTATTTTAAACAAATGGGAAATAGTATGCCGTAGAAAACGATATTCTGAACCTTGCTGAACTCAAATAGTTTAATTTACGGTTTTGCAAGCAAACTTCATCAAATTCACAGCACCTGCAGTTCAAGTTATTCATAACAATTAAAATTTTAAGTTTGTACTAGAAAATTAATTTGATTTTTATCTTTGAAGTACTTTCCTTTTTTTTCTAACTTCATCAACTGAAATGACATTAAAAACAAACTTATAAAATATATAATAAACGCTACCTAATTTACACTATTTTAAATATCAGTGCCGGATCAAAATCATTGTTTAATTTAGAGCTAAAAATTATTCAAATTCACAACAAGAATAACTATATTTTATCTAAATACTGCATCGAAAAAAAAAAAAGCTCTCTATCCGTAATTTGGTACGAGGTTCCAGAGGAAGATAAGACATTTTTATTTACTGTAGAGGAACCGAGATTATTTCATAACCGAAACAATAAAACCTGTACGTAATAACTCAAAATTTTATAGGATGTAGAAAAGAGAATTAGTTTTATTCAAATATTTCGTTACTTCAGCCCGGAGATTGATGAGCAACAAAAAATATCATGTCATCGTTTTGAGTCGAAATCAATTTGGTGAGTCATAGTGTTCTTACTTCTATACAAGGTAATGAAACTTTTAATGCGTTCGAATGAATTATTATTTTTCTATAACTAAGGTAATAAAATCACATTATAATATGCAAGAAACATACCGCCAATATACTGAAATCATTTGGGATTCCTGTATCACATGAAAATGCGCCCAATAATATTTAACAAGATTATCTCAAACATGAGAATTATCGGTGGCAAAATTTGTAGATCGTGAATTCCTTTGTTGAACACAAAGAGACTGTTGTTCCCAATCAAGAAACTCTTCAGTTTATTGAATTATCATCGGGCAAAGGTGTACAAATTCTACAAGAAATATGAAATTCTGGATAAATATGAAAAACGAAATTTATGTGAAAAATTGTGATATATCTCTTTTCGTTTTTCTTCACATATGTGTATGAAACCGCATTTTGTGCCATGGCTGTGCGTTAAACGAAACGGTGGAACCACTTTTCGCATTATAAATTGCTTTGTTTGGCTATCACTTCAATTCTTCCCAGAATTCACAAGCTTGCCGTCAGAAAATAGTAAGAAAAGCCTTATTGGTATTAGCCTAACCTCGAAACCTTCAGTAGTAATAAAAGAAATTGACTAACTTTTTCTTAACTTAGCTAACTGCTACAACGCTAAAGTGCTACTTTTAAAAATCCAAAATATTAATCAGTGTTGCAACTAGCGTTTCCAATTGAGACAGGCATATATTTTTATTTATTAGATTCATAATTTTAATGATTTTGTGATGATAACTGATAAGTATTACGCCTACAATTTGGCATCTTTTTACTGCTTTCCCTTTTCAGCTGACTTCCTTGCATCAACATTTTTCTTTACACTTTTCTTCTTCAAACTAACTTAATTCAACTCAACAGGAGAATAACAAATTTAAACCGTATAACTTATAAAACGCTCTGTGATCACAATGTTGAAGCCAATGAAAATGATCATAAATTGATTTAATAATGCTAGCCCCAAAAAAAGCTACAATATTCTACAAGATTTCATTAGCCCAGCGACTGAAATGTAACTTTATTATTGTGAACATGCCAATTAATGCACCGATACTCTTTATGATTATGCTATAGTATATTGTTAATATTTATGTTTGTTTCAATGTATGAACTTTAAAAAATTCGAAAGATATTCACAAGTAAATTTTTTTAGAACCGAGCCCTCAACTCACAAAAAATTACCGAACCGTGGTCTCATAAAGATTGAGGAACATCGATTCAAATGAAAACGATCTTACAATTTTGTAAGAACCCAGAAACCTAGCTTATTTTAGATCAGCAATGTGTAGATACCCGGTTTTGAGCCTCAAGGACGACCATTCTGACTGAGATTTTTTAGGGTTTCCCTTAGTCTTACCAGGTGAATGGTGTCTCAGGTAGAACATTGGCCAATACATTCTTCATCCTCTACTTAAGCAATTCTGACCTGAGCCAGAGATATCAAAAGACCATAAAACAACTAAAAGAAAATCATAGGTTCAGGAACTGTACCAGTTTCGTGCTACATAGATCAGAATATGAAACTCGATAACGTACAAGGTAATATTCGAACAACTTCCAATAAATATAATTGATTTACTTGTCATACATACTAATAATAAAACTAATATCAAATAAAATTATAGTAATATTTATTACTCAATTACACTAATTAACAACAATATATACATCAGCAAATATTCGGGCTTGTATAAATTAATTTATTACATTTCGTAAATAATTAAATTAATACAAATTATGTCGAGGTAAACTAGAATCTTGCTGGAATAATTCCGAACATCATCTCTTTTGTCCTCAAAACCTTTCTTTGTTAGGAAATTCTCTCAACTTGTTCGGAACCTTTTAAACTTCTTTGTCTTGAAACAAAAAAAGAGAACATCTTCAGTGAGCCTTGATGTTATGATCATATTTTTGAGAATTCTTGTTCGTGTAAAAATAAGGATTTTCCCTAGTTGGGCACAAAAATCGACTGAATTCAGGTTGCACCCAATGCTCCGTTTTGTTCCCTACAGGTTCCAGAAGGTTATTCCATAACGAATTGGCAGCTGAAAGAAAAATTAAAGATAATGAACATTGCTCTACCCCGAAACAACTGGAAAAGTTTGGTTATCGTATACGTTTGGCAAGTGGTTACCGTGTACGTTTGGTCACTTGTCTACAGCGCAGTTTGGTAAGTATAGGCTGAATCCTTACTTGTGTTCTCGAATAATTTATGAAGTTATTCTATAATGAAATAGATGTGAAACAGGAAGAATCATGCGCATTAGGATTTACTGTGACCTTAACAGGTCAGCTGGAGAGATATTTCGTCTTATGAAGAGAATGTCTAGGAATATCAATAGTTTACATGGTCATTAGTCATATGCTTTGATCCTGCGTAGATAAACATTGTTATTCTGTGGGAAGATTTGGCCGATATTTTAAGAACAATTAACAATTTCACTTGGGTCAAAGATGCCAAAAGGCCATAAATAAATTTGAAAATAATTGATAGAATTCTAGAGAATGATTTGAGTATGACACATGTTCATTCGAGTGCTTGACAAATAGATGAATCATTGATGTTTGTTACCCGTAAAGTCAATTGTGTCTGAAGAGTGCAGGGGAATTCGAAAACATACATTTTAAGGTGTAAGCATATTACATACAAAGACAAGAAAAAGAGAAAGAGTCACAACATGTATAATTTTCTGACAAAAATATTGTTATTTGTTTTTAAAAATCTCAAAATATCTCATAATAACCTTCTATTTTGGAAACTAACGTACTTTTAGAAATTTTCGGCTTGATAAGAATCAAACAAGAGAAGTTCAGTGCTTTTCCAATACTATGGTAATGGAAAGTCCATATTTTCTTTACTGGACGCCCGGCAGATGTCTTTCTCGTCTTAGCAATGGAAGTTAGCGATTACATCAACATCTCGCTTAAGTTTGTTTGACATTTATCAATAAATAGTTAAAGATTAATGCTTCAAAGCTTTCTGATTGCTTTAATAAAAGATATTATCCATTATTTATGTAAATCAATGTTTGAAATAAGGGAATACGATGAAAGTTAATAAGAACATTTTAATGACATTAAGACGTTGGTGGGAAAGTAACCAGAACACTGATTGATGTGATTTCAGTACTATTCGGTCAGATTATATTCTACGACGCTTTTGAACTATATGTTTTGTGATCATAAACCCGTACGATGATGAAAAGCTGTTTCGGCAGATCACTGAATCGTGAACTAGCATCGTAACGGCTAGTGGTGACCCCACTTATATGGCACAATCCTCCTCATTCACCTACCTTGGGCAGAATCATGGAATTGCGACATATTAGTTGTTTTGGGGATTATCATCAGAGAGTTTTGTTGAGTACGTTTGGATCCGACGATAGGATAGCCAGTTAAGTACGTTTTCTCCGAGACCTTTGGGTTCGATTCCGCTGCCAGGAATAAATAGTGTTGAACCTTGCGTTGAGAATCTTCGTAGTTGATGCGGCAGCAGTTGATTCCAGAATCAGAGCTTTGTAATAAAATGGTTTATAGAAATATATTTTGCACGGAGTATTTTCGGCTTAGATAGTCGTGGCAAAATTAAGTATAGCACCAAATTCAGGCTCTCCGGGATTAATGTCTCGGAAACGCAAATACTTAAGAAGACCTGACTGAAGTATTTTTAATAATATATGGGCAGATTTACTTATAACACGCTTTTGAACGACGAGTTTCGTGATAATAAGTCCGTATGATGCTGGAAAGCTCATTCGGCCTATCACATAATCCTGAATCGGCGTTGCTACAGCTAGTGGTGGTACTACTATTGTAGACCAATCATTGGATTGGGGCATACTAGTTGTTTCAGGATTATCATCAAGGAGTTATTGACATGCTTCGGATCCTACGTTAGGACTGCCAGCGAAGTACACGCTTCTCCGAGACGCAAGGTTCGGTTCCACTATACAAGAACGTATTGTGAAATCTTCAAGATAGATGCAATAGCTGTTTGTTCTAAATTTGAAGCGTTGGTATCAGTTAGTTCAGGAAGGAATGTTTTTCATGCTGAATTAACGGCTTAGTTAGTCGTAGCAAAACTTGCCCGACCTTTGACGCAAGAAATTAGCAAGTAGTTTTAGTAGGAATTCACGTATTAAGTTAGCATAATCAGTTAGAAGTGCGTGACTGAGATTCACCACCAGGTTCTATTCTGTCTGCTGATACATTTGAAATAGCAATCGTCTTCTCCTAGAATTTGAATATAAACTTTGCGTAGTTGATTTGATAAACTGTTACTTATTTGAAACTTTGTGTTGTTTCGCAGCATGAGAATTAAGTACGGATGTAAGGAGAAAACCTATATACACTGAATTGTTTGAACACGTAGCAGGGAATCAAGTTTACAATTGCGTCTGCTCTAAATGAAATCAAATTAAAAGTAAACAGTGTCGAATATTTTGTGAGAAGTACTTAATACAAAGATATCAGATAAATATATTAATTTTAGTTACCGACGTATACCAGAAACCATACATGAGGATTCATACAAGTGAAGAGTGATAGTATTATTTGAAATATACAAGCATATGGTTAACGGTAGTGACAGAAAATTCCGAATAACATCAGAACTTATACATGAAAATCTCTTGTTTATTCAGTGAATGTAAAACGTTTCATTGCATTTATTTAAGGGTATGTTGGATCAGGAAGGAAAAAGGAAGGAAAAATGTGGCGTTTGATGAGTGAAGTTCCGAGCGATGAGCCCTTGCCTTCAATGTGTGTTGAGGATGGCTGGAATGAAAAAACGTATGTGAAGTAATTAGAGTGCAACTGTCGCAACTCTAAGAATGTGAGGGTGTCAGCGAAGAGATGTTAAAGAATCTTATCAATAATTCATCGAACCAATCCAATAAGAAACGTGTGTTTAAATCGTCGTATCTACATTTGTCCTCAATACGAGATTGAAACTGTTTCTTTAGCGTATACACAATACGTTTTCTCCTCAATTTTACACTCTAAGCACAAAAGAAACCTTGCAAGCCCTTAAATTTATTTTTAGCCCTTTGGTACATTATCGGCCTACGCCAAATTGCCTAAAGGACCAAAATAAATTGAAATGCAAGAGCTTGGGCCTTGAAATGTGTGTTTTCTCGCAACTTTCAAAAATGGACTTTAAATGTTCCTCCTCTCTACTCTTCAAAAGAGGACTAAGAAGCCAGGAAACGGGAAATTACCGGGGACAAAATATGGTTGTAAAAGTTTGAGCTACTCAACAATGCAGAAAGCATTGCTTGGAAAAGGGCATGATCACTTATAAAAAGTTAAGTTTTCAACATCACTTAAAAAATTAATGCATAACTTTTTTTAAAAAAAATCTAGCGTTTTCTGAGTATCAGTTGAAATTTCATTGAAATCATAGGTGGTTATATTATTAAGTAATTTTAAGCTGATAACTGTTATCATGAACGTTGAATTGTGATAAAGATAATTTTCGAATTTTACGCAAGATTCCATTGATCTTCAGCCGTCAACTCAAGTAATAGTTTTTTTTTGTTTTGTTTTGATCCGTAAGTACCGATGTTTGTTAAATGTTCCTGGCTTGGCGGCATCGTCGTGCATAGGGCTAAGAAAATACCATAGATATTAATATTTACAGTGAAATTCAAGAGATTGGTGTCGTTCAAAATAACCCTACCCAGTGAATAATTAAAGACTATTGCGTATCCACGAAGTTCGTTTGAAAACATGATGGCTTACTTACCGCAAGCAGAAACGTTAATCGATAATTGAAAATCAGGAAAAGTTACTGCATGCACCTCGGCACTGAGAATGGCATTGATCGCTTTGATTAGCTGTCACATATACTAGGCGAGCGCTTTAAGATACCTTCTACTAAGATACTTTCCCTAGCACAGGGTAATGGTTAATAACAAAGACTCCAGCTGAAACGTTGAGGTGTTTAAAGTTGTCATGACCTTTGTTTCAATGATTTTCCGACCCTATGAATTTACTGTATTAACTCTCTCCACTGGATAATGAAAGGTGAGTTAATGATTCATTGCTTAACTCAAGATTTCACTAAACACGTGCCTCATATAACCTAGAAGTCCAGAGATATGCCATAAAAATGGCTGGTTCCAAACAAGTGACATTCGACTTACCCCGCGCATTTCCCTTTTGGCTGAAGTGGAAACAGTCAAAGGTAAATACATTATTCTCAGGAATGTCTGAAAATGGAAACATTTCCTTGTTGAAAGGTTGAAGAACAACAGCGAAGTCTTCCTTGTTATCATATCTTCCACTCTCAACCTGGAAAAAGTAAATCCTTGTAAACCAATCAGCAATTATTACTAATTTATTTTTCCTTCACATGTTTATATACGGGTCAAATATGGCGCTAACCCATTAGTAACATGTTAGTCACTTGCACTAATTTTCTTGTCTGGCTATGGCTTCGACTTGAATACTAGTAGTATTGTGCTTAGAGATTTTATACACACCTGAAAATTCTCTGAAACTCTTATTTTTAATATTACGCTTTCCCCTCAAAGATCAAGCGAACGTAGCACAGTTGGTAGGGCGTTGGATTAGGAATCGAAAAATCCTGGGAACGATCCCAGCTATCACCCATCTTCAATTAAGCTCTTTCCTTAGTCACACAAGGCAAATACCGGGAATTCAATCCAAATTCAATGCTTGTCTCAAGGAAGATTTACTTTTAGATACCTCTATGATTTGAATTTCGGGTGTCAATGAATGAGACGATTAGTATAAGAGATAACTTATGATAGATGGAAAAGAAAATATACTATTATATTAAAGAAACATATTGCATTTAATAAACAAGTACCTAAATATTTACGAGTATATAATGCGTTTTCTCTTCTACGACTATAAAATTGATTACTTAGAAGCCTGTGTCAATACTTTCATTTACTTAATTCTATGTGCAACATAACAAACAACCTATTCTAAACTCTCTGATTTTTTAGATGTGACGTCCAGTGGTTAGTTACTTTCCGTTAATAGCCTCTAGGTTTTCTTTTAGTTATCAGATCAATTTCTAACTAGTAGAACGGAGAAAACCCTTAGAAATCATCAGTAAGTTTGTGCGTTAGGTCTTTAACCACTGCCACAAGATCCGATATTGTGCTTTTTATTTCTTGTTGTATATGTACCCCATACAAGTGTGACGGTCGTAGATACTGCACTTTCTGTGCTGACGTGGGAATTGTAGACTCACGCACGTCACACGCTAGGGCACGCCCGGAGTGTAAAAGATGAAGACACAGTGAAGACTTCTGCTAGTTTCTTCGCCTTACTGACTTACTGTGTACGTTGGAGGATCACATATGCAAGGATATTTGTTTATGATATCTCAGGAATAGAACTAGGTATTACTTGTTGGACGTCGAAGCATGTAAGTACACATATCGAATCTGCAAGAAAGAAGGCAAATTTTGGAGTTTTTCGTAAACTTCCCCAACTTTCTGGAAAGTCGGAAGTTAAGCTCCATAGACGTTACACTGAAAGTGGAAATGCCGATAGATGTAGTTAGTTAAAATGCCAGAAGGGAAGTGTCATTACAGTACTTATCCATTACACGAAAGTTTACATTTGCGTGCGTGGCAAGATTGAAACGACTTGAATACAATTGAGTGAATACCACTACCGTCGCACTTGATTACAACCTGTCCCTATATATTTACTCTTACTATAAATGATTAAATATCTGACGAAACATTTATTTTCTTTCAGTTTTGTAGTAAGACAAACTCCTTGAGAAAACATTACGAAAACGTAGGCTGCCTGGGTTACAGTCGAAAGATTATAAAATATAAGAAATTATTGTCTTACCGTCAAGACTTTACCGATAATTATTTATCTGAACTACGAAATAAATAGATGTTTATTAAGTTAATTTACTCCAGGGTTAACAAACTTTATAGTTATTGGGCTCAGGTAAGAATGGTTAAATTTAATACGCCTAATATGGTTGGGATATAATCTACT
This sequence comes from Lepisma saccharinum, assembly GCA_022664845.1. NCBI lineage: Eukaryota > Metazoa > Arthropoda > Insecta > Zygentoma > Lepismatidae > Lepisma > Lepisma saccharinum. Next base: position 30,667 of record JAGDQP010003940.1, on the reverse strand, counting down.
ATACATTTTCCTCTCAATATGGGAATCTTGAGACAGTAAATGGTCTTAAGATATAATAGGATGTAAATATCCAAACATTAGTGCGGAAATAAATAAAAACTTACCAATAAGGAATAAATACGTTTATTCGCTTATATTATTTTTTACTGTGTACGTAGTAAGAATATTTTATGTACTTGTTGTTTTTTTCTTGTAACTTTTATGTATGTTAGGTGTATTATTTTATCCTTTTCTTCTACTTTGTGTTGGTATTACTCTGACGTACTGAATGGTAATTGAAAGGAGGTCCGTCAATTGAATGATTTTGTTTGTGATCTCTTTCGGATAATCACAAAAAAGGATATTTTTATACGTCTAAAAGGTGATAACCCTCTATCGAGTTACAAGGTATCTCAGTCAACTGTATGAAAGCTAACAAGTTTATTGAATCATTGAAATAAAATCACTAGTAACCACGTTTTATTCTGAAATATTCCTTAAATTATTTGGTCGGTTACGTGTAAATTATAGAGACCTCAGTACTGTATATTTTTATTCGTATTATTGCAATTGCTATAAATTTTGCATGACTTCCTATTCATATGTTTTGAAAGTATGAACATTTATGACGTTTTCTACTGTCTTTTGATTTACTATTTTGATGGTGCAATTATATGAACGTTACGGAAGACGTTCTATAAGCATTTTTCTTCAAAGTCAACTATATGTTCAGTTATACGAACGCTTGTGTAGGAAGGATCTTAGTGTTTTGTTTCACATGTTATTTGTATGATATCGCAGTAAGGCCCGGACGTTGTGATAGGTAACCTGTACAATATTAGAGTTGTATCAGGATTCAATTATTTCCCCACAATTTAGTTACCACAATAAATATTATACGTGTCAGTAGACGAATCTATAATTCTGACCCAAATGTCTTGTCATTGTATGAACTCAACTGCATATACACAGATAATACTTATAAATTGTATGTAGTATCATGACACATAATTAACATTTCATTTTGAGATTATATCAAATATCTCGACTCATATTTTGGAGCAATTGAATTTATATGATTTACCTCAAATTGAATATGTGTGCTTAACGTCATCAGAAACGTTTGTTGTCAATGAGGTATATCCTGAAATATCAACAACTACACAATACTGTATGTATCGAGGAAATAAAAAGCAATTGTAACAATAAGTACAACCCAGATCAGTTTAACATATTTTTACTTTGTCTCATTATTACTCAGACATTGGTTTATATGACACGATTATCGATGTAGGGCTCAGTAGTAATATACAATTTGGTCGTGTTCAAGATGAAACAAATTTCTTTGCTTATTGCTTATAGACCTACCTGTAACTCTAGGGTTTACTACAACGATTGATTACTCTTTGATTACCATCTTGACCAAACTCACTTGTTTGTTCAATCTAAAGGTGACGGGTCTTTCGTGATCGTGCCTACGGATATTGCGATCAAGTACCGACATTGCCCTTCTCGAATTCTGGAGCCTAAACACGCCGTTACACAAGTTTATATTGTATTAGTTTATTACAAGTCAATCTGATTTCTTTCATATTGCTGCCACGATACATAAGAGACGCAATATTGGACGGGTAATATCGAGTATCAGTATCGCTGAACGATGTCTCAATTTTTATTCCAGTAGAAGAACAGGATAAGCTATAAAAGTATGGATTGTGACACATTTCCAGGCAAAAATCAACAAACAACATGAACACAGAATGTTTTTTTTGGATATGCATATATATATATATATATATATCGGGAACATCCATTAACCGTCAACGTCGGGACCCGGACTGTGATGGTGAACTGATATTTCATTATAAACGTGTACAGTGACGAGTTTTCAAATGGTTTGGAAGAGAAATGAAAATGAAATCGTGTACAATTTGATAATACAGTACAGTGTATTTACTGTACATACCTAATACAGTACATACATATTCTATTGACAAAAAGCGCTTTTCTTTCATCTTTTTTGAAAAACAAAAACACTTTTTATTCAGAAATCTGTTATTACGTAATATATGTGCATTTTTACGATGACGGATAACAGACAGTGACGGTTTAAAGAGTGTCAGTTGATCGAGGTTTTAATGTAGGCTATATATATAATGAATATCACTATGTTTTCCTTCACATCACGCCAGGATAAGCTCAAAATATTAATATGCATCCTTTGTGTGGACGTGATTCGGTCGCACATACGCTGGACTTAAATGCACGTACCAGTTCGGAATACATCGTAACAAACCAAGTAGGTACCGTAGGCCACACTTTCCATTGAAGACCACTAATGCAAATCGCACATAAAAAGATAAATGAATGATGATTTTGTGCTAAATTTCAATCAGAAAGACCCATAACTACAAGTCTAAACTGCATCAAAGTGAAAAGTTACAAATGTTCAAAATAAAAATTGGCATGTTCCTTATGGACATGGCAAACCTTACATGTTCCACATTTCAAACATGAATATAGCACATCATATAGTTTGTTGATAATTATGGATGGAAACAAGTTTTGGGCCAAACTAATATAAACATTATTTCGAAATAATAAAAATCGGGACCAGTTTCTATTAGTCTCTGAAAAGTTATCCGCGAATATGTCACTTCGCATTGCATCTATTGCGAATATAATGCTCGAATAATTACAACACCAATGAACTACTCCATGTTGAAGTCCCCACAGATAGAATGACCACACGCATGTCCAAAGAGAGATAGTCAGTGTAAGGGAGAATAAGTAAGAGAGAAATACAAGGATGAATAGAAAGATAGAAGAAGAAAAATGAATGAAGACATGAAAAAGCAAAGTCAGGAAAGCGAGGAAGAGAGAGAAGACCAAAGAAAAACATGAAAACTACATTGATTTATCATGATCATAAGCAATACACACATTCTCGGAATATAGGGAATATGAAAGACATATGTATTACGAAATTCGAATGTACACATCTGTTAGCAGAGGATACTTTATAAGATGAACTTTTCAATTATAACGATATAGTTGTGAAGCATGTTTTGATTTTAAATTTGAATTTTCAACATATTTATTAGTCTTTTCGTATCTTTGACTCAGGTCAGATGCGTTGAGTAGAGCAAGAGAAAGGTATTGCCCAGGGTATCATCCTGAAATTTGCCTGTGAAACTGAGGGAAAATCTCGAAATCTTGACTTAGTTCCAAAGGAATGTAAAACGTCAATAATGCTTCCGGTTTATAAAAAAAATGAAATAAATCGGAGTGTAATAATTACCGCTGAATCTCGTTACTCCCTACATATTACAAAGTATTGAGTAATATACTTCTAACTCGCCTAAGCGTAAACGTAGATGATTGGAGATCACCAATGTGAATTTAGAAGAAATAGATACACGTTGGTCAGATTTTTGCATTGGGAGAAATGTTAAAGAAGGAATGGGTACACAATGAGACGGTTCGCCAATTATTCGTTGACTTTAAGAAAGCGTATGACTCTATCGAAAGAGAGAAACTATACATACCTTTGTACAATTTGAAATTCCGAAGAAAAACTTGTTCAGATGTCTCAGCGACCCCATAAGCAGAGCACGGAAAGGTAACCATGTGTAAGATAGTTTCCAGATTCGCAACGAGCACAAACATTACTGTTTAATTTTTTTTTTAAATTGAACTTGAAATTTATTTACCTTTGTACAAGATAAGTTTACATAACATTTTGACTCACAGTAGCCTCAGCTTGTGTGTGAGTCTTACTCTCGAATTATCATTAGTTTGATGTTGTCTGGTTACCCATAACAAATTATTTACAAATTATTGCTTCTACAATCTACACCATTGACACTTAGACTTTCTAACCAACACAAAACAAGTTTTTTTAAACCGGCTTGTTTGTTTTTCATTTTTAATGTGTATAGGTATTTTATTGTAAATTTTTGGTACAAGATAGTAAGTTAGGTGGTGTGTTGATGTTTTGTTAGTTCCGATTGTTTCAATATTCTTATACGTAAAACTTCAGGTTTCATACTCATAACATTTTTAAATATAATATATTGATTGGTAATACATCTAAATCGTTATACAATTTTTTAACATAACAATCAAATTTCCTTTTCAAATATAGTTTCAAAATATTGTTCTGCTGAGTTAAAAGAGATTTTTTTGTGAGAGGTGTATGTTGTACCCCAACTTAGTATACAGTTTTCTAATAATCTCTGTGTAAAAGCAAAATACACCATACGTAATAATTTGTTATCCAGAAATTCCCTAAGAAGAACAATTCTATGAGATGTTTTTCTTAATGTATTCCTCATGTGCAATATCACTTTCTTCTCTAATGAGAGGGATATTAAGACAGTTTGCATCACATCACAATTATGACATATTAGTTCTTTATTCATAGGTTGTCGAGTAAGTGTATGCGAGAAAGATATATATTTGGTTTTACGAGTATTTAGAATGAGCAAGTGAGCATTTAACCAAGAAGTTATATTTTTAGCTCAGTTTTCAGAACGTCAGAAGAACTACCAAGAGCTCTACCTCTTAGCTACATTGCTCTATAAATGTTAACGTCAATTTTTGAGGAAAAGGAAACCTTTATTATAATAATAAAGATAGGATATTTTCATGTGCTACAAAATGAAGGAAGAAATACAGAAGTCATAAGAAACGAATTTCAGAGTTTCTATACTACAGCCATTGAGTATCGTGAGAAATGGACAACACCATTCGAAGGCTACATGAAGTTTTCTTGGATGCTATTGAAGGAAGATGTTGAGTGGTCAAATGTTGAAATTACAGCACAGTATCTAACAGAAAAAAGGTATGAAATTTGACGACACACTGTTATTCAAGCTGTTCGCATGTATGAAGAGCAAAGTTCGAGATAAAATAAAAGACAAGCCTTGGTCTACGAAACCAACACACTCGAAATGGGTGGGACTCTTTGGTGAACGTGAATATGAGGAACAATATTCGACTTGATGAATATGTTTTCTTCATTCCTGGTCATAATGGAAATGAAGATCGCATCTTCTCCCTTACGAATGCTCAATTGACTGATGACCGGAACTCCCTCATAATTGACACAATAGAAGCAACAGTCCAGTGTCACTACAACTTCAACATGTAATGCGACGATTTTTACAAGTTTGTTATGGAAAATCCTACATTGATGAAATTAGCTAGATCTGCGAAATGTTAAGTGTAGTGCTGTTCTTATTAGAATCGTTAAAATTGTTTTTAAAATATGTACGTGTCACGTGTGTGTTAAGCAGAGTGATAATGTTACGAAGAAATCACGGAAACTAGAGAGCTAATGGACATAATGTGGAATAAAGTCGCTATCAAACTTGGCCGCACACAGCAATGGTAAAAGCAGCAAAGAATGGTGATGTAAACAGAAACATATTGAAAACAAAACGAGACAAACACAGGTGAAAACCATAAATGTATTTAACAGGCCAAACAGTAAGTATAGCAACAAACAGGTCGAAAAGGAAACATAAAAAAATATAAACACATAATAATAGATTTAAATATTGTACAGTGTCAATGTGTGTGTCCTCTGGTGTACTTGGCCTTTCGTATTCCGTACAATTAAGTGTTTTATATAAGTAAATATACAATATGTATAGGTCGTGTAAGAAATCCAGTTTACACACATCTCGTGCTTTCGTATTTTGCACTTAGGATGCACGTTTATTGGTTATTAACCAACTCTTGTTATAACAACAGTTGTATAGTGTAAGAATATGTGAAAATTAAAGTACATGTAGCAATAATCCAGCTTAAAATTATTATGTACCCACATAGCAAAATGACGTCCCAGGGATATCTGACAGATCTCCTGGCAGGATATCGGGACGTCTGTAGGACGTCCTGTTTACGTCCCGTTTACATCCATGGGACGTATAGTTCTAATTAATCCTTCGTATAACTATACGAAGGCATATCCTTCGTATAGTTATAATTTATAGAAATTCCAGGTAGGTAATCCCGCACGGCTTTCCGGGGGACATCCAGGGCACATCCATACGGGATGAACTGTTTGTATTGCCCACAGAGTTATCCCACGGACGTCCTTAGGACATCGCTATGGGAGCAGGACCATTATGACGGCAATGGGATCTAAATGGGACGTCCCAGGGACGTACTCTGCTATGTGGGTATAGAGAGAAAGAGGGAGATTTTGGAGGATAGGGATGGGAGATTCACGAGTAATGAAAGGAGAAAGCAGGTAAGAACCAATCAGCATGCCATACACCACCCCGATGCCAATAATAATAATAATTAATCTAATCAAAATATCTTCTGTCTTCGCTGTGAATTCTATCTTACTAAATTTGCTACTTACTAAATAATAGGTAGATTAAGTAGACTACACAGACAAAGACTTAACAGACTTACACAGACAAACTTACGCAGACTTAAGTAGGTTATTTACATTAGGAAGTGCCTCGGTTTTTATCTTAAACCTATACAAAACGGATTAACTTACAATTCTTAGAAAATGAACTTTCTTACCAATTCTTTTTCTGCTTCCCAATACTGCAGTTGCAATCGTAATGTTTTTTGAACTTTCTGTTCTTCATTCTTGCCTCCAAACATACAAGGACATGCTGAGACATGATAAATATTGCATGTCAGAAGACTGTTTATATTCCTGTTCCTCATAGTATGTTTGTTCCTCATGTGAACTGTCATATCTATGATTAGATATAAGGGTGCAAAAGAGAGAGTAAAAGAAGAAACATAACAGTGTATCATTGTTTAATTGACAACACAGCAATGAATTATATCTGTATATCCAGCATTCTATGCGTAGAAAAGGTTGCATAGTTTTTGTTCGCAAAGAGTAAAAATATTTAGGAAAATAGTACGCTCCCTTCCTGAGCCCGTGGTCGCGTGTTCAAATCTCCTGCAGTATCATTGAATGGTATGATTCAGAACTTATATTACTCATATCATGGGTTTTGTCTTTAGAAACTCAGCGCATCGTTTAGAATCTTTAAAAGGATTAAATCTTCTAATTTACATAAAGTTCTTTCCTTACCGGTGCGTGTTCTTCTTAATGTTTCAAAGAACTTACAAGGAATACTCGCCAGATGTCAGAGCCCGATTTTGATGAAAAATCGTATATAGGTACAGTGTGTAGGTAATCCTTCATAGCCAAAATTATAAGTGCGGTCGTCAACAAATAACGACAGGTGAACCCGAAAAAGATGGAACATAGAGAGCAAATAAAACGAATACAGAGTAATGAATACCTATTCATTTATAAACTGTTACATATATTCTTCATCCAGCAGTGGATAGACAACGGCTGAATATGATGATGATGATGATATTGAAAGCAAATGGGTATTTATGGATACTGGACAGGAGGTGATACATGCTAGAGAGTATGACGCCAATGACCACCATCTTGAAAGCGGCCATGTTTACTACGCTACAAAATGTTAAATAGTAAAGGGGGTCATGTGACATAGCAATCTGTGCTGGAATGTTGAAAGAAATCCATTGAAGAAGTCAATTTTTTCATAACTCTAATTCTGTACGAAAAACTGACACCTGAAATTGACCTAGAGAATGTGTGAGAAGAATGATAAAAAAAAAAAATATTTTTTACAAAAAAAAACGGCTAGCTACAGCAAAGGTGCCGTTACCAGCTGTATGCATAAGTTTTTGTCGGTTTTTGTGCTAAAGAAAACAGGTAATTTTCAAGGGAAATTAATTTTGTTTTATTCAAAATATTGGCCATCGGCTTCTACACATTTCGCCCATCTTTCAGGTAATTGATGCATACCATGCCAGAAAAACTGCTTGTCTTTTGCGGCAAACTATTCGTCAAGCCATGTTCCAACGTCTTCGAAATTGCTGAAGTGCTGCTCTGCGAGCGCGTGCCCCATTGATGCGAAGAGGTGATAGTCAGCTGGCGCCAGGTCTGGGGAGAACGGCGGGTGCGGAAGGATGTTCCATCCAAGCGATTTCAATGTGTCTTTCACTGGTTTTGCTGTGTGAGACGGCGCATTGTCTTGTAACACAATCACTTTGCCATGTCTTCGGGCCCCTTCCGGTCGTCTTTCGATCAATGCGTGATTTAAATTAATCATTCGTTAGCCTTAGCGTTGTGCATTAACGGTTTCGCCGGGCTTCAAGAGTTCATAATACACAATACCGCTCTAGTCCCACCAGACGCAAAGCATGGTCTTCTTGCCGAAGCGTTTGGCCTTAGCGTTAAAGGACCGGCTTCGCGAAGTGAAAGCCACGATTTTCTCCGCTTCGGATTTTCAAAATAAATCCGTTTTTCGTCACCCGTCACAATTCGATACAAAAAGGATTTTCTTTCGGGGCGTTAAAGCAGCATTTCACAAGTGACTTTGCGATTTTCCATTTGACGTTCATTCAAATCGTGTGGGACCAATTTACCCAGTTTATTTATCTTCCCCATTGCTCGTAAACGTCTGCTGAATGTTTCTTGTGACACATTTAATGCTTTTGCCAATTGCTGTTGAGTTTGAGTTGGGTCATCCTCCAATAACACCTGCAATTGCTCGTTTTCTCACTTTTGTGGTCTACCAGAGCGCGCACTGTCTTTCACATTGAAATCACCACTTTTAAATTGTCGAAACCATGTCCCACATGTTCTAATCGATGGAGCGTGTTCACCATATATTTCTACCAGCACACGATGACTTTCAACAGCCTTTTTCTTTTGATTAAATAAGAAAAGCAATGCGTGCCGCAAATGTTCTTTTTCAGGCACAAACTTCGACATGATCACTGAACGATAAAACAAAGACGCTAGGGTTTGGCGGACTCAACTTGTGTGTGTTTGTAGTTTAATGTCAGACGAACAAAATGACGTATGTGTCAAATGAATACACTGCGTACTTTTTGCTGGCACCATCTCTTAGGTAAACCGGAAACTACTAATGCATACACCTGGTATGTTGACAAATATGCTTCTCATGGTCGTATCATGATGTTCACTTAAAGTTTTAAATACACTACTGGAAGATGAAGTCCCAAATTCAAGAAGACGTAATGCTAAGTGTCAGTGACATTCTCCAGGTCAATTCCACGTGTCATTATGTCGTACAGGATTAGAGTTACGTAAAATTTGACTTCATCATTGGGACATTCCAGCACAGTTTGATATATCACATAACCCACTTCCTATTTCAAATTTTTGAAGCATAGTCAATACGGACGCTTTCAAGATGGTGGTCACTTCGTCATACTCTCCCTCCTGTCGAGTATCCATTAATACCCATTTGCTTTAAATAGATATATTAGAGTTTATACGAGAAAAAGCAGTTTCCGTTCTCTGTATTTGATTTATTTGCTCTCTACGTTCCATCTTTCTCGGGACCCCTTGCCGTTATTTATTGACAACAGCATCTATAATGTTGGCTGTGAAGGTTTACCTGGGCAGTAGGCACTGTACCTGCATACGAATGTTCATCAAAATCGGGCTCTGACAACCGACGAGCGTTCGATGTTAGAAGGAGATTCCTACTTCTTTTTACCGACATTATGTTGCTATCTTAATGAGGTTAACACACAATGATAGTCACATATATGTAACCTTTAATGGTCTCCCGAAGTTATTTAATATTTCTACTTAGTTAACTGCTTCAACAATGATGAAACTTGCTATAAATGTTAATGCAAAGTTTACAGCAATAATAAAGTAAACACATCAAAACAAGAGGAAACATCCTTCTTTATTTGTTACTGATAGTGTAACAATTGAACCGATCAACGTTATAAAGGTTTATGTCTATTAAAAATACAGGTGCATTGTGACAGACTTGTTAATATTTCAATGTAGCTAACAACTTGAAATTTAACATCTAGAGATAAACTGTCCTTCCTTGTCCGGTAATAAAATTGAAAACTAGTGCATTATCTGACGAGACTCGTGAAAAGCCAGGACAAACATCAATCAGAATCACTGGCCTCGAGTTTGGATCCGAGAACTTCCTAATTACCACTGCAGTCGTTCATCCAGCCATCTAAGTCAAATCGTCAGTAGTAAGCTGTCAAACATGACTGTAATTGTATCCCGTGAAATTGCATGCAATACACGAATGATATTCAATTTGAGTTGTTGAATATTACGAGGCATTGTATCAGGAAGACACGCCCCTTTAGTATGTCGGACAATAAATAACAGGTAGGGGTGAGATCACGTGAGTGGGCAGAACACGCATAGTCTGATTGCATTAAGATTGTGCGGTCTTGCAAATGATGCTGCAGATGCCTCATGGATTAACTAATGGTGTGCAGTAGCCCCGTCTTGTTCAAAGCATTATGTGTAAATGCTTTTAAAGTCTGATTCCTTTCTTTTTGAGTGGTTTATGCTTCGGTACAGCATTAACCTTGCTTAACGGAAATTTTACAATTAGCAACATCACTGTATCCTTTGTTGGAGAATGTTTCTAGTATTCTAACTCAAACAAATTTTAAACAAGTTTCACGATCCGGCGATTACTTCGGCCCGTTAGCTATGAGCGAAAATCGTGTTCCACAATAAATGCTACCTCATGAACAGTCAAGGGTATTACCTGCACCTGTTTTCTGCAAGAACTAAAGTCACACTAACACTGCACATTTCTACTTTTTCTAAAACAACTGACGGTGTACAGTAATGGTAAATTTAGGCATACTTTATTCCTGGCCATATTATACCACACATGACCAATATTTAGAAATATTTGCCAAAATGTATAATTTGCTAAAACTTTATATGAAATGGGCCATTGTAATATCAATCGATTCTGCATGTCCCAGTAATATGAGTGAAATGCAGTTTAAAATCCACAAACATACATGCCCCAGGCGGGGTTTGTACCTGAAATCTCATGAACGACATTCCATTCAGTTAGACCTAGCTGCGCTAAACTTGGCATAAACATTATGCGACACAATGTAAAAGCACTCAGAACATCTACGTCTCCAAGCAACCCATTTACCAGTGCTGCCAACCTCTTTTCTATATATTTTTTCTTTTTTATCTAAATTGCTTCCATTATTTTAGTCATAGCAGCACCAAACTTGACATCAATATTATTTGACACAATAGCAATGTACTAAGTGTGTTCACTTCCCCAGGAACCTCGTTTCCAGTGTTTCCAACCTATGTCTATAATATATCTCGTGATTCATAGGGTGTAGAAATGTGGTTGAGGTGCAGTGTTTCATCCAGAATATTTTATTCGAAGGGACTCGTGGGAATGTTCACGAAAATTATAAATAAAGCATATTAACTCCAAAGTGCTCAAATATAAGATAACAATAAAGATATTAAATAATACGTCATACTTCCTTCTAAACCTCAAAATAGCACCAGGAATATTTACGGAATGTGCTGTTACATACGTATTTCAGTGTAGATATGAATAATACAAGTGTTGAGACTAGTTCCTTCGGAGGGGAGGTTGAACACCCCCGGTGGCGCAAAGTCCTCTTAACAGTATCTTTGAAAGAAACACTGGTGAAATGTCGTTGGAAAGGTCTTGACTAGTCAAGCTCAGAGTCGCCGGAACAGTCTTGATTGAGGTACTAGTTCAGTCTAACAAATTATTTTAATAGTAGTCAATTATTCAATTGCTTCCAATCAGTTAGACTTAGCTACGCTAAACTTATGTTATTCAACACAATAGAAAAATACTATATGTTTTTCGTACCTAAACACAACAGCTCTCAGTGTTGCCAACCTGTTTAAAAAACTACTTATCTGGATAAAATGCTATAAAGGGACCGGAGCCTTTGCGATTATTACTAGAATTGCAGCTCCAACTTTTTAGCTCTGACGTATTTCTTTTTTGTTAACACCAAATTTGCACTTAGTAAGTACCGATATCAGTAATTAGACGCAAGTGTTAAATATAATATGCACTTGAACGCAACACAATCTTAGTTTTGTACATAGATGCATTTCGGCAAGGTACATTCCAATGTTTTTACGTTTGTCACTTGATGTAATTGGCGCCTTATAATCTAAAAAATTATTACATAATGAGAAAATTCTCTTCTTGTTTAAAATCTATTACCAATAGCTTACGTAGGACCGCTACAAGAAGATTCATGTATTACATTTCAGTAATATAGTTCTAAGACACATTCAATGTGGCATTGGACTTCCTTGCTATTTTTTTTTCCCCATAGAATCTCTGGGGATAAGAGAAACTTTAGAACATATATCATCATTTATGAAGATATTTCGAAACCGGATAGGAGCAGGTAATAGTGACACGTATGAGCATGTTGCAATAACCTTTAATTCGTTTTTCACCAAAGTGTGGCATAGGAATATTATAAAATGTTAATAAAAAATCCTGATATTACTAGGATTTGGTATATTACTGCCAGGCACTAAGTACTGACGTAATATGAAAAACACACTTTACAATAATCACAGGACGCCTTCGAGTGTTGAGTCGTCGTCTCCGACAAAATCATTAGCAGAGAACAAATAAAATGAAATTGAATCGTAAGCAAACGAATTTTCTAGGTGAAAGAACGACGAGCTTAAATAGGCTCACTGATGATGGGAAGATGTCGGGAAGAAGAAGCAAGACTGGTTAAAACACATAGTAACCGAACTTGAAAAAGAGTGGGATAATTCCAACAGGGAACAAACTGCAGTCTCCAAATAGAATTTAAGAGAAATAAGACTGGTCATGAATCGTTAGGGCAGTGACTCTGAACTAGACACCGAGAATCCATGAAGATTGAGCAAAGGCTCTGTCGACATGCAAGTGGAAATGAACAAGAAGAAGCAATAAGAAATCGAAAGAACAAACAGAGCAAAATCAAGATGAAAATACCGAATTGAAACTGAAGATTGCTTTCTTATAAAGAAGAATGACTAAATTGGAGTGCAATAATGAGCCATTAAAATGAGGAAATGCTCGATTGTGGAATCAGGAACTATCGCCCGTGAGAAAGCTAGCAAAACCTGAGGAATTTCTTTCTGAGCTAAACATTTGGCAATATAATAAGAAAGAAACGTCAAATTTTACGCTCTCACCTAATTTGAGCAGAAAAACAACAATTAAAAAGACAGGAAGAAGGGAATAGGAAAAGAAACAGAGAATCAACGAGCGGAAGTAAAAGTACTATACAAGGAAAATAGTGTATTGAAGAAAGAGATATAATATATCAAAATCCGACAATTATATTGTAAAAACCTCTTTAGTTCGCTTTTAACAGTAGTATTGTGACATTCTTTATTTTAAAAAACACCCGTACATATATAATATTTTAGATAAGTGTAATTAACGATGTCAAAAACAAGCAACTCAATCTAATTATCAACATGCACGGCAGTGCATGAGTCAAGTTCTTCACGTCAGAAAACGTCAGCACTGCCAGAAGCATGTTATACAGGAACAAGAGTTTATGGCAAAATCGACGATTTGGGGGCCCCGTAAGAAAAAAAGATGTTAAAGATAGGAATATGAGCTTTTGACGTTAAGGAGATATGGTAAATATGTGCAGATGTACAAAATTTCATATTCGTAACTCAAACTATGTTCTAGTGGATCCCTGAAATTGCACATTTTAGGCTAACTGACACTCACTCACTGACTGACTGATTCACTCACTCATCATATTGTTTTGGGTGTTTGGAGTAAGCTAGAAACATGAAATTTGGTACGAAGGTAGAGGATGATAAGTAGATAAAGGAAAAATTCCGACATTTTGAAAAGGTCGCTATCTTGGATTCAAAATGGCCGCCAAACCTAAAATTTCAAAGAATACACAGCCTAAACGGCTAAAGATAGAACAGTGAAATTTGGTATGAAACTACATAATTAATAGCAAATTAAGAAAACTTTTTAAAAATTTGAAAAAGTCGCCATCTTTGATTCAAAATGGCCGCCAAAGCTAAATTTTAAAGAATACACAGCCTAAACGGCTGGCGATAGAATAACGAACTTTAATTTGACAGTACAATATTATTAGTAGATTATGAAAATATTACAAAATATATCTAAAGACGCCATCTTGGATCCAAAATGGTGGACGTCATAAATCCATTTTCCACACTGCTTGAGCCAGAGATACGAAATTTAGCATAATGATGTATTATCAAGAGTAGTTTAGGAAAACTTAACGTTTTAAAAAAGTCACCATCTTTGATTCAAAATGGCAGCTGAAATACCATTTTTCACATCGTTCGAGATAGAGAAATGAAATTTGGTATGACAGTGTATCATCACGAGTATGTCACGAAAATATAAGAAAACGTTAAAAATGTGTCCATCTTTTATCCAAAATGCCCGCCTAAGCCCCACTTTATAACGACTGAAGCTAGAGAAACGAAATTTGGTATGAAGGTGTACCATTACGAGTAGGTTAGAATAAATTCGGCTCGTCTCCCCTATTAGGGTACAGTTCCCAGCGGGAGCCTGATTGCGGGAGCCTGAGCGCTCTGGAGTATGAAGGAATATCTGCATCATGTGGCGCAGTGCCCTGCAGATTCTGTTGTGATAAAAGGACACAGTTCCTCCAAACTCCTCAAGTTCGATGCGCGGCCTGTCGTGGGATTCTTGGCGCAGCGACGCGAGCGAATCAAGGGGAGTATCAACACGCACGGCAATACATGCAGCCGAGTAAAGCGTGTCACAAAACGTCAGCATGCTATACAGGAACAAGAGTTTATTGCGAAATCAGCGATTTTGAGGTTCTGTAAGAAAAAATGATGTTAAAAATTGGAATATGAAATTTCGAAGTATGACGGTATATCATCACTAGTAGATTACAAAATATCTGCAAAGACATCATTTTGAATCCAAAATGGCTGACTTCATAATCCATTTTCCAGACCTTTTGAACTAGAGATACAAAATTTTTCATAAAGACAAGAGTAGTTTAGGATTAATTTACATTTTTGAAAAAGTTGTTAACTTGGATCAAAATGGCCGCACAAAAAACTTTTTCCACACCATTCGAGCTATAGAAACGAAATTTGGTATGAAGTTGTACCATCACAAGTAGGTAACGGCAATGTAAGAAAACATTTTAAAAATCGTTTTCTTTAATTCAACATAGCCGCCCAAATACCATTTTCCAAACCGCTGAAGCTAGAGAAACGAAATTTGGTATGAAGGTGTACCATCAAGAAAATGTTTCAATAAATCGATCAAACCACCGCTATGGGGGTGCAGCCCCCTAGGAGATATGGGAATAGGTCTCCACAGCATGGGGTGCTGCCCAAAGAAAGTCTGATTATAATAAAGGGGGCGTAGCCCTAAAAATTTGAAGTTGGGGCGCACACGGAATTCTGGGGCAGCACACCCAGGGAGGCGAACCCAGTATATATACGACTCGGTCGCGACCTACAAAAAGCTGTGAAATCCGTACAAAAAGACCAGAGGCGCAAAAAGTGCAGCCAAGTTCTTTAGCCCTAAAAAGGTGTGAAATGGTAGAGGGATGAGCCAAGTTCCTTGGTGACAGCATGTAAGATGAACAAAGGAACTTGGCGCGAGCTGGCAACAGCCTTAGGGTTGGTGGCGGTGGGCGTAGTTGGTTTTAGGATCCCCACCACCCTTATAGCTTGAGGATCATGAACCTTGCCAGCTCGCGCGAAGTTCCTTTGTTCCTCTTACATGCAGACACCAAGGAACTTGGCTCATCCTTCTACCATTTCACACCTTTTCAGGGCTAAAGAACTTGGCTGCACTTTTTGCACCTCTGGTGCTTTTGTTCGGATCAAATATACTCCTAGAATTCCAAATACATCTAGAAGAAAAACGGTCCCGAGATCATCGGGGTATCATTCAAGCTTTTCTATCGTTACTTCAACTTAATTCCCCATCGATATTACAAACTTTTCTTTCCTTAATTGTGTTAATTCGTGTGGCTTGGAAGACACAAGGTCTAGGTATTACTTACATTTCTTTTTGAAAACTTTATGTGAACAACGATGAATAGTAAGATGTTTTCTAATACATAACTGGATTGGCCTTTTATACATCATTGCAAGCCATTAACGGAATATGCGTCACAAAATACTTACACTATAAATTGATGGATTGGGTGGAAGAAGGGCACTTTCGAGGAAGTGCCCTTTTTGAGTAAAACACCTTATTCTGCTCTTCCGTCTTTTATCTACATAATAATCAAATTTTATGGCAATATCTTGAAAACTGAGCTCAGGAGAAGACGAAATATGAAAAGCTGCAAGTACCTTTTTTGCATAGAACACTTTTCAGTGACGGGTTTCCTCTGCGGATTAGGAGATTTTGGTATTACGGACAATGACTTCAGTTGCTAACGTTTAAAGTTATTGTACAGCTGCTTTTTTACTCAGTCTGTATTTGTTGGTATAGTAATTTTTTAACTCTATGAGTGGTTTTCAGGTTCTTCATTTTCTAAAGACAATGAGGGTGTTGTTGAAGAAAAAAACAAACGGTTTAAAGAAATATGAAAATAAAAGTGTGGGAACATGAATTGCAGCTAAAGTCGGGAAATTAAAAATATATTTCAAGAAGTGATACAGTCGTTCTAAGAAAGTAGTTTAAATAAGTAAAGAACTGTTCTAACAAGGTAAGAGTATTTTCGTTTCAATTGGTGTCTATAATGGTCACTAAAATGGTGATAATTTGAATTTCATTATTGTCTTTAGGCATGTACGAATCAGGACGGACTAAGGAAAAAAGCGCAGGAAGGAGTCAGCTAGGACCAAAGTCAAAGGTATTATCCCCTCATTTAAGGGAAAAGGAGAAACCCTTGTAAACCGCAGTCGAGATGGTCGGCCGCTGCTTGCGAACCTCAGTAACGTCTGAATGCGAAGTAAATGCTCTACATTGAAAATAGTGACATTCCAAAGTTTTATCTCAGGGTGGCTGGAAGTTAGCTCGCTCACTTGCTCTACGCGTGGCCACGGGTGCAATTCCCGCTGGGTCCATTGAATAGACTAGTTTTGAGCCACTTTATCGAAAACTGTAGGTCCCGTTATAAAAGAATGCCATTTCGTTTATGGATTTATTAACCATTCACTCATGCATTTTACATGGTGTGGCAGTCAAAAATTCATTCCCTAATTTTTAACGGCTTCATTTTATTTATTTTTAATTATAAAAAGTACTAGACTTTGGACTCACATTTCTGCCAGGAGACTTGCTTATCTTCGGGTAGATTTAATAAACGGGATGAGCTAACTATGCCATAATTTACAAGCAATATCTATGATTAATCATAGTTCCTAACGGCAAATTAGTCAAGACAACAGGAAGCCTGTTGTAATATCAACGACGTCAGTTCTTACTGAAAGTGAGATTCACTAGATAATTGTGGTTTGACAAACTACGAAGTTATCAAGAATGTAAACCACACAGATCCGCCTGAGCTTCCTGTAGAACTCTAATCACTCAGTAGATGTGCAATTCACCAGGGCAGAAATAATAATTATCAATAATTATTATCTATAATATATTATCTGGTCTATGATTATCAACCAAAGTAAACAAAAGATGATATCAGGATGACAAACAACGGAATTAAAGCGAAGTAATCAAAGTCAAGTTTTTTGACCACGTCAATACTGGAAGGTGCTAGAAATCACAAAGAGTCTTGTCATACGACCAGAACTTCCGAGGTGTGGTATGTGTCCTTCATTTAAATACTCACACCCATCGAAATCTTTATGTCATTCCACCACCCGAAGTCCGAACGAGTGTCACAGATGACTTAACGATAGGATTCTGGTGAGTAAAACTTTTGACTTATAAATTTTCTAAGTTATTGGATTGACTTTCGACTTAACGTTTCGCGCTCGAATTCTACTTACTCTCCCCACTAGTCCCCCTAACTTCATGACACATTCGTAACACATGTCACATGTCCTACTACTGGACCTTTTATGAAACCGGACCTTTAGCTCTACCACAGAATACTCATCCATACATCATTGATCGCCTGGCGCAATACTCATTATCCCAGTGATCAACATCTTTTGGCAACACTTCATTAGAGCTGTGGTAACGCCTCAATGGTTGTCGTCCCAGTAAGTCTCTCTAGTTCATATCGCAACCACGATTGAGATTTTGCCATGATTCTGATGAAGTTTGGCGTTGTCAACTCAACGCTTTGCCAGCTATAATTGGCAGACCGGTCAAAAGGCTTCCATAATAACTCTGCCTTTAAGGTGTGCCAAAGTTTCGTAGAGACGCCTATGATAGACTATTTCTGCCCTGGTGAATTACACATCTTCCGAGTGATTAGCGTTCAACAGGAAGCCCAGGCGGATCTGTGTGGTTTACATTTTTGGTAACTTCGTAGTTTGTCAAACCACAATTATCTAGTGAATCTCACTTTCAGTAAGAATTGACGTCGTTGATGTTACAACAGGCTTCCTGTTGTCTTGACTAATTTTTCCTTTAGGAACTATGATTAATCATAGCTATCGCATGTGCAAATTATGATATAGTTAGTTCATCCTGCTTATTAAATCTACCCCGAAGATAAGCAAGTATCCTGGCAGAAATGTGAGTCCAAAGCCAAATACTTTTAATAATTAAAATAATAAAATAAAACTGTTAAAGTTAGGGAATAAATTTTTGACTGCCACAATGAATAGTAGTGTCAAGATGCATACCAGGTGTAAAAATATGAAACCGGAATTTGTGCATAGACGGCGTTAGCTGTCACTGTGGTTACCGTAAAACTGCGTCCTTGGCGCCACTTTCTTGTGTTGACTGCTGATAACAATTTGCAACTCACAACCAGACAAGTTTCATGTCATAGTGTAGTGTTTAATAGCGTTGAACATGGCGCAATTTGTACCTACAAACTATGATTTGCGGACAGAATTGAGTTTTTGTTACAATTTGAAGAAAACTGCTGCAGAATCGCATCGCATGCTTGTCGAAGCTTACGGTGATCATGCTCTTGGTAAGTCACAGTGCTATGCTTGGTTTACAAAATTTAAAAGTGGCGATTTTGACGTGAGAAACGAAGAACGTGGAAGGCGACCAAAAAAGTTTGCACACAGCGAATTGCAAGCTTTGTTGGATGAGGATGACGCTCAAACGCAGCAACAATTCACGGATCAATTAAATGTGACACGAGAAGCAGTTTCCATACGTTTAAAAGCCATCGGCAAGATTCAGAAGGTGAGAAAATGGATTCCACAGTCCTTAACTGAACGACAGCAGGAAAACCGAAA
This sequence comes from Lepisma saccharinum, assembly GCA_022664845.1. NCBI lineage: Eukaryota > Metazoa > Arthropoda > Insecta > Zygentoma > Lepismatidae > Lepisma > Lepisma saccharinum. The sequence goes on along the minus strand of JAGDQP010003940.1, from coordinate 11,478 downwards.
AACCACTTGAGAAATTCTGCTCGCCAGGTACAAAAGGAAATCATTTCTCCATCAAATTGTGACTGGTGACGACATGCGGATATATTTCGAGAATCCTAAGCGTAAAAGATCATGGGTAACTCCAGGAAAACCGGCGACATCGACTGCAAGACCAAATCGCTATGGACGGAAGACAATGCTTTGTGTTTGGTGGGGTCAGAAGGGAGTGATCTAATATGAACTACTGAAACCTGGCGAAACCATTAATACCCAACGTTACCGACAACAAATGATCGATTTGCATCAAGCTTTGCGTGAAAAATGACCAGAATATGACCAAAGACAACATAAAGGGATTGTGCTTCACGATAATGCACCCTCCCACACAGAAAAAACGGTCAAGGAAACGATTGCGACGTTTGGCTGAGAAATCCTTCCGCATGCGGCTTACTCACCAGACTTGGCGCCTTCCGATTTTCACTTATTTGCATCCATGGGACAAGCAAGTGGCTGATCAGCGCTTCACATCTTACGAAAATGGCTTGATGACTGGTTTGCAGCACAAGAGGCACATAATTTTTTTTTGGTCTGGCATCCACACATTGCCGGAACGATGGCAGAAATGTATCGCTAGCGATGGCCAATACTTCACATAAAATTGTTCTTAGCATTGTCATCCAATCACTGTATCTTTTCTGTACATAAATTCCGGTTTCATATTTACGCACCTGGTACGTACAATACTAAAATAGTATTATTAAAACACTACTATTCTTGTAGTGGGATTGCTTAAAGCAATAGTAGTTTCTACAAGGTCAAATATAGTTCTAGTAGATTATACTTCATTTTGCCATCACGTTCTAAGAAGAACAATCATCATTTCTCTGTTTTTTTTCTTCCATAGCTTAAGTTGGTGTTGTCTGCACGAACAGCACATGCATACAAATTTATTTTACTACTTTTCCAGTATTTCCTTTTCATTTGAGTTGAAAATTATAATCAAAATTGGTACTAAAGATAACAATATTTAATAATGAATAAGACATTTTATTCAAGGTGATTCAATCACATTCTTAAGTGTCCTCCTATATTTTCAACATTGATTTTTCTTAAGTTGGAACTTCGGAGAAGTGACCCTTTTGCACCCAACCCTTCAGTTAAGATACTTTAAAATTTCTTGTCTAATACTATTGTACTAAAAGAATATAAAAGAACAAAGCAACTTCTGAACAAATATTGTACGTACGTACCAAAAACATGTGTTAAACTAACCAGTAATCTTGGAACATTTCTTTGGAGGTAATCAAGTGCTGCTTGGATATTTCGTTTGTGCCATGCTGCACTTTGTCTCTCTCCTTCGTAACAATGATAAACACACAAGTCGTTAGCACCAATATTGATAGTTATCATCTACAAAAAAAGATGATTTCTTCAATTAAGAATAAAATAGTTTCCAATCAACTAATCAAACAACCATATAACCAACAAATTTATCTATTTCTATCTATCTATCTATCTATCTACCTACCTACCTACCTACCTACCTACCTACCTATCTATCTATCTATTTTTCGACATGAGTTAAGATGGACACATATCAGATAATCTCCGGCGAAATTGTTCTTTTTCGCTAATTTCGTGTGCAATTTGTGTACAAATATAATACTACAGTAATACAGTTGACTTATAAATGTATGCACAATGATTTGAAATCTTCAGGATTGTTAGTTTTTCCAGTACAGGATAGTAAGTACTTTCTTTCGCACTCCGCTGACTTCTAGTGTCTTGTTATAATAACTATCGAGCGTGCAGAAAGTAAAAGGTCACCATGACCTGAAGCAGCATTTCCTGTCTAGAATGAAAATATACTTCGATCTACTGTCATGGTTAATCATCCTAACAAAGTCTTCTCGTGGATGTCATAGTACAGCGGGATTAGTGTTAGAAGACTGCCTTGTGGCTCATAAAATTAGTAGTGTAAACATAACTCGCGCATCACGTACCATTGGCGGTTGCCTGTGTGTTTATTTGACCGGTTAGTACATTTTTAATCGATTAAGAGTTACTGATAAGGTTTCTTTCAAAGCGGTTTTGTTTCTTTGTCCCGATATCTCACTCCTGCCATCCCAGTACCACTCGTCAATGCGTTACTGTATATTTTGAATGGTCCAATATTGTCTGTCCTTAATTAATATGTAATAGTAGTAAGCACTATCATATCCATATTAAGTATATAGATATATATGTCCTGATTTTCAATATTTTAAATAATATTGTATACGTAATGTTTAAATCGGATGTGATACGAAATTCTTTTTACTAGAGTAGGAAGAAGCGCATTACAGTTTACTGTCTAAATATGATGTAGAGTGCCTGCGTTATGGGTTGCAAGGACACATTTCTTGTAATTGTTCTAAATATCTCCTGCCCCTATCAGTGATCTTCAACTAGTGCAGTCATGCTGCACAATTTGCTGGTGTTAAAGATAGTTTCTCTTCCAAAGTTTGATGTGAGCGCGCTTTCACCTCACACACCAGAGAAAGTTGTAGGGAAATTTCCTATATTTCCACCAATTGTAAAACGTCCGCCTGTCACCCTATTAGTAAACCAATTACCCTACACAGTTACCCCTACCCGAGTTCGCTTACTGTCTCACTGAGGTTCCCAATAATGAATAATCTGAAAATATGATGGAATTAACTGTTGCACCTCATGACTACCGAGCGTATGTCCATTTTTCTGAGGACGTAATTCAGCAATGACCTGAGGTATGAACTCATACGTCTTTATCTGTTCTATCTGCACCAGAGAGAGTTGTTTACTAGAGATGAAAATAATTACGCTCCCTGACACCAGACAGGTGTACCTCCTCCTACTTTTTTCTAATAGTAATTCTGCGGGTAGGTGATGTTAAAAGTAAAATTCAAGATTCTGAAACTAACAGGGGTAGTAAGAAAAAAATTAATACTTTCTTAACTATGTGGGAAACCTTAGTTGATGGTGATAGATTCTCGATAAAATCTGCTGGTTCGGACGTTTCCTCTCAGAGTGTTGGCAATATTCCCATGTTTGTTTAATGTCCTTACCTTTGTCTAGTGACAGTTCATGTGAATTCTAATTTAAACTGCGCCGGTTTAAATTAGCAAAGCCTATAGCTAAAACGTTTACAGATGATGTACCCTGCTTCATTCGACAATTACAAAAACTGGAAACACAAATTACACTGTGACATCGTGTTGACCGAACTGTTAAGTCTCTATACAATGATTTAGGTAAGTTTTTACAAAATTACAGAATTCAATTACTCTTAACATTCAACTTTTTTGTAATATAACTTATAGTGTTAGTATGGTAAATTTAGTGTATTTAAATGTTAACAGTTTTGCTAGTGAACATCGACCGATTAGTTTATTTCTGTATAATCAAAGATATAGCTTCTATGCAAGAAACAAACAGAAATTCTGTGTTCGCATTCTGTAACCACATTGCTAGAAAAATAATGTATTTTTTCAAACCAACCACTCGTCAGTTTGCCAGGCTCATATTGGTTGTCACTCATAGATTTCATAACTTTCCCAAACCTATTACTCATACGATGATTAGTTCCATGCAGTTTCCTATATTTACCATTCACTTATGTGGCATTTTGTTAATATATAAATGTTTAGAAAACCCTTAATACAGTGAATGGTGTGCAGTCTACTAACAATTCTCTTTCCACAATTTCTGATGTTGACTAATTATTCTTGGAGGAATTTAATTCTTAGACTGGAACTTTGCATCAGTATACAACCGGTTGATCCAAACGAAATGTTCCGTCTTGCACATACACTTCGTTCTTCTTATCGATCTGCGCTAATTCGACTGAATTTCGTATATTTCGAATTTTATATAATGTTGGTTGACCAGTTACGGTTAATATTTCAAATGCGAATGCAATTAAAATCTTTCGTTATAATAGCCTAATATTAGTAAAGGACTTATAAGTTTAAAAGTCTTGTCTCCCTCTAGCGCAAGAAAGGCGAGACAAATTGCAATTTGAAGTGGAGTGCGTCCAAATGTTATATTTTTCCAATTTTCAGGAGGGAAATAGAACAAAATAACAATTTGAAATATTTTACTAAAACATAGAACTTAGCGTCAGGTATTGTGGGCATTATGGGAACTATACCAGGTGTATGCATAAGTTTTTGCCGGTTTTTGTGGTAAAGAAGACACGTTTTTGCCGGTTTTATTCAAAATATTGGCCATCGGCTTCTACACATTTCGTCCATCTTTCAGCTAATTGATGCATACCATGCCACAAAAACTGCTTGTCTTTTGCGGCAAACCATTCGTCGAGCCATTTTCCAATGTCTTCGAAATTGCTGAAGTGCTGCTGTGCGAGAGCGTGCCCCATTGATGCGAAGAAGTGATAGTCAGATGGCGCCAGGTCTGGAGAGTACGGCGGGTGCTGAAGGATGTCCCATCCAAGCGATTTCAAGGTGTCTTTCACTGGTTTTGCTGTGTGAGACGGGGCATTGTCGTGTAACACAATCACTTTGCCAAGTCTTCGGGCCCATTCCCGTCGTCTTTCGATCAATGCGTGATTTAAATTAATCATTTGTTGGCGATAGCGTTTGCATTAACGGTTTCGCCGGGCTTCAAGTGTTCATAATACACAATACCGCTCTGGTCCCACCAGACACAAGGCATGGTCTTCTTGCCGAAGCGATTTGGCCTTGGTGTTGAAGGACCGGCTTCGCCAGGTGAAAGCCACGATTTTTTCCGCTTCAGGTTTTCAAAATAAATCCGTTTTTCGTCACCCGTCACAATTCGATACAAAAATGATTTTCTTTCGTGGCGTTGAAGCAGCATTTCACAAGTGACTTTGCGATTTTCCATTTGACGTTCATTCAAATGGTATGGGGCCCATTTACCCAGTTTATTGATCTTCCCCATTGCTCGTAAACGTCTGCTGATTTTTATTGTGACACATTTCATGCTTTTTCCAATTGCTGTTGAGTTTGAGTTGGGTCATCTTCCAATAACACCTGTAATTGCTCGTTTTCTCACTTTTGTGGTCTACCAGAGTGCGCACTGTCTTTCACATTGAAATCACCACTTTTAAATTGTCGAAACCATGTCTCACATGTTCTAATCGATGGAGCGTGTTCACCATATGTTTCTACCAGCACACGATGACTTTCAACAGCCTTTTTCTTTTGATTAAATAAGAAAAGCAATGCGTGCCGCAAATGTTCTTTTTCAGGGACAAACTTCGACATGATCACTGAACGATAAAACAAAGACGCTAGTGTTTGGCGGACTCAAGTTGTGTGTGTTTGTAGTTTAATGTCAGACGAGCAAAATGAGGTATGTGTCAAATTAATACGCTGCGTACTTTTTGCTGGCACCATCTCTTAGGTAAACCGGAAACTACTTATGCATACACCTGGTAAATGTATAATGTAACAATACGAAAATTTATTAGCAGCGACGTTTCGCCTAATTGCTTCAGGCTTCTCCAAATAAAACTAATACAGACACACTATTATATGCTTGTACAGAATGTAAACATGCAAGTTGCAAGTACAGCTAGGAAATTTTACCAAAAGAACAGATGAAAACTTTTCTTGTGTTAGACGTGAACATTTATCGAAAATAACAGCGTGAAGAAAAATAGCATACCACAAAAACAACAACAATAACCAGACGAGATTTATGTTTTCTTCATATGTGATTTAAATAACTTGATGATATTTCGCCATGAATTATGAGTTATGGAGTCACATTCCCTCAGTCGTTATTATTTAAATTGTGGAAGAAACAACAAATTTTGTAACCTTCTCTTACAACCCTATCTGTTACATCTTTACCACCACCTAACCACTTAACTGAATTTTCACTGATGTTGTGGTTTTGTTCAATAGCATGTGCTGACAATTCGGACTTTTATAGGCCCTACGGATATATCCCAGGTGTTCTCTGAATCTCTTTTGTATGTGTCGCTTTGTTTGTCGAAAGTATCTTTGTTTGCAGCTGCAAGAGATATTGGAGACGTCAGAATTGAGCAGTGGATCGCTAAAATAATTTTTATGTCCGCTTAAAATTGAATTTATTTTTTCTGCCAGGTTTAATAGATGTTTGGATGTGGTGCTTCTTCAATAATCTTTCCCTCGTAGTCTTCGGACAAACAAAGAGCCACATATGAAAGAGATTCAGCGCATATTTGGGATATATCCGTATGGGCTAAGAGAAATCCGGATTGTCAGCAGTTACTATTGAACAAAACCACATCAGTGAAAATTCAGCTAAGGGGTTAGGTGGTGGTAAAGATTTAACAGATAGGGTTGTAAGAGATGGTTACAAAATTTGTGGGGTCTCCCACAATTTAAGTGATAACGACTGTGGGAATCTTTATAATTCGTGGCGAAATATCATCAAATTATTTAAATTATATATGAACAAAACATAAATATCGTCAGGTTATTATTGATGGTTTTGAGGTGTAATTGTTTTTCACGCTGTTATGTTTGGTAAATGTTCACGTCTAACACAAAAACATTTTCATGTGTTCTTTTGGTAAAATTTCATAGCTGTACTTGCAACCTGCATGTTTACATTCTGTACAAGCATGTAATAATGGTCTGTGTTAGTTTGCTTTGGAAAAGCCTAAAGCAATTAGCTGAAACCGTCATTAATAAATTTTCGTGTTGTTATATTACATATTTGTAGTTTCCATAACTTGAAATATATTTCTATAAAGTTTACTTTTTAAAACTTATATTCGTTTGAAATTATTTTTTCGTTGCATTTACACAGGAACACATTTGTGAAAATATTTTATTCAACAACTTTAAAACAAAAAGTATTTACGTTTTCCTGTAGAAAAGATATGTCTAATTATAATTTTCTAAGGAGCATCCTATTTAAAATTTCATACTCTCCTCCTGAAGAGCTGTCTTTGGGTAACTTGACATGAAAATTTCAAATAAAAACTCCTTACTTTCCAATGCAAATTCAAACATAAATTGTTTTATAACATAATCTAAGATAATTCTAATATAAACGTTTTATATTATTGAAATCCCCATGTCAGTGATATTAAAGTATCGTAATCAAAGGCTTACACGTGATATTTTTAGATATTTTAGATGTCTTTATAAATGGACTGTTCTGTATGCTGCGTCAACAAAATATTAAATAGGATATTAAATAATTACTAAAATGTTATTCCATTTCTCCCTAAGATATTTAACTCAATCAGCAATGAACATTTACCAATCTTTATCATTCAAAAGTTGTATTAACTTGATATTACCTTCTAAAAAATTTTAACAGCTTTGAGAACATAGAGAAAACTTACAAAACCGCCTGGACGTTAACAAAATTAACCTTATAATAGATTCCAGGAGAGATAATGTTGACCTGGCTGCTCTCAGAATCATTCATTTTCTAATATTATAACCATTTTTATTTCTGCTGTTTATTATCAACAATGGTTAGTACAGTAAACTTTTTCCTGACACCTTACCTTCCAGTCATTCAGAAAGTCAACCCGAGGATCAGTCATCATTCTCTCCGTGATGACATATGCTTCATACAGCAAGTCTTCGTCAGGTACTCCAACCACCGCAACATTAAATCTAGTGTTCGTTTCGTAAGAAAGCCCAGCTTTGCCTGTGGCATATCCTATAATATTTGGGTTAAATTCCTTCAGAATGTTCGGCAAAGTCAAATATTGTTTCCAATTTACGTCTCCACCTGAAGAAAAACATTTAAAAAAAATGGAAATTCGAGATCTTTCTCCTCATCATGTACGCAAATGTTATAAATACATAATAAAGATCTTGAAAGCGTTAGCGGGAATCTGCTTATGGGGAAGAATCGAACACACTTTTCTATTGCATGCATAACCACAAGTGTTAGTCGAATTCACCTTTATTGTCTGTACGTTTCACAGTATGGTTAGATAAATGAGAAAGTCATTTGAAAAAGTAAAGGCTATAAAATAAAGCAGAAGGAAGGAAAGGTTAAAGCAAAGGACCAATAATGTTATAATGTCGAAATTTATACACCTACAAAGTTAATAATGTAGAATTCAAAAAGCAGTTCATCTTTCTTAATTACAATAGAAGATAATTATAGATTACGAAGCTCAATCCTATGTATTTTTATTAACCACCATTAGAAACTATGGATTGACATGTATGTACTATCATGGCCAAAATAATGTTCACATGACTTTGTTATACACGATTTTTCTCTAAGCCTACAAGATAGACCACCCAACTAACGTAGAGTGCGCGGTGTGTGATTCTGAGAGTGTGTGCGTGAACGAGCAAGGGTTGGAATTTTCATTTCTTTAAGAGGAAACATTATCACATGTCCTGGGTTCTGGAAAGATGTTCATGAATTCTTGTAGTGTGTAGCAAATAATAAAAAAACGTAAGCAAGTCGTATTTCAAACACCAAAACAGGAAACCTAGCACCATTTTTATTTTAGGTGGGCCACAAGTTGAAGTGTATTGAAAAGTTTAATTCAAATTGTCCAATAGAAAATATCCTTACCGAACATGGAGAATAAAAATTGAACTTAAAACCTATGGTTTCTTTCTTATTTCTTTCTTAATGAATTCCATAGAACACTAACGTTATGCATGAAAAACAAGAGAAAAGGTCTGTTTCTATCAGTTCTGAAAAATAGGGCACGATGCACGATATTTATGCTTAACAATTTCTGATATTATATTGTTATTTACGTTATTTTGTGTGTGCGTGCGTACGATATTGCATGTGATAAACATCGAAACGAGTAGGCTTTCTTCCGAGCGCCGTACCTTACTTGGTAAAACGTTCGTTTCGTTCTCCGGAGGTCCTCGGTTCAGTACCAGCGGCTGACTGTCCTGACTTAGGTTTTCCCAGTGTTTTCCCACTGCGCATAAAAAAGATTGCGACAACGAATGCCGGCCAAGTGGCACCTTCTTATCCCATAATCGTGTCTGGTAAACAGACCCCTCTTTCTCCTTCCTTCGTCTCGAACATACTGAAATCAGCAAGCATCATGAGCACGTTTTGTTTTTCAAAATAGACATGTATTGGTATCGATAAAATGAAAGAATAGAGGCGAGACGAATCAATATACATAAGTTGATGGAGGGAGAAATTTTAACACATACAATGAAACATTGTAACCGATCGTATATCTGTTAGACAGAGGCAGAGAAATGAAAGAGAGAGAGAGAGAGAGAGAAAAGGGGAGATAGAAGAAGAAGAAGAAGAAGAAGAAGAAGAAGAAGAAGAAGTACAGATAAAAATTTGGAATTTAAACTTAGTTAAAATATTAAGTTCAGTTCCCACAGTAAAAAGTTCAGTTCCCACAAATCAAATCTAACAGCAAGAGAGAAGTAACTTTTGGATTTTATATTTTTTCAGGGTTATTCCAATATATAAAGGGTGCTTCAAACATTCACTAAGTCACTTTTACAATGCAGATCAAACTTGGTGGTCAGATTAAATACTCATGATTCTAGTGAAACTCCAGAGTTTTGAGACACATCTAGGATAATGTCAAAAGTGTAACACACATTCTTTGTTTGCGCGAGGCTAGTTTACAAATTCGGTGAGGCTTATTAAATATACTGGTTCGGAATACTTTGTAATCTCCGAAATTCCCAGTTCATAGATTTTCCAGACCGAGTCAATCGGTTTACTTATGTTTCGGTCAGGCCCTATCACCGGGTCATCAAAAGTGGCCCAGAATTGGCTCTGGAACACGCACAAAAAGAGAGAGTTTGTGTAAAGTAAGAGAAAAATAAAGATAGAGAGAAGAAGAAGAGAAAGACGCAGCGAAGACACGATAACAATACATCAAGAAAGAGAGGAAGAGAGAAAGACCAATGGAAAACATGAAAACTAGATTATCATTATGACAAATAGCGCACACACTGTTTGCTCGGATGATGACCAGTGATGCTTTGTTCTCCACAACCCGAAGATAAATCTCTGTTTGAATACTTCAGTGTATGCGAAAAAGAAACTGACTGGTGGGGAATCGAACCCAGGTTTTCAAATTAGAAGTCCAGCACGCTAGCGATACTCCACGGGTGAATCTCTAGTCACAATGTGCCTAACATATGTTATAGTGTTCCTTTCTAAGGATAATAACAGGAAAAGTGCATGCATATTTCTGATCAATGACGTGTTCTTAACCCCCTGGGACTTGATTTGGACTTTTCCAACCAACATTCGTAAATCGTCTTTCTCTCTTTAGTGACTCAGGTGTTCATCCCACAGTCGGAAATATTCTCCGTTTTGTATGAGAAGTAAAGTAATGATTAGATTATTCACGATTGCTTTGTAAAAAAATCTTTAGCGTTAACAGGATTTTAACCCATGTTGGTTTGTTTCCGTACTGAAATGCCCAGCACGTTTCCCCTAGTCCATTTTGCCAACGATCTTAACAGCTATGAATAACCAAGTTCAAATGCGAGGAAACTGTAACACTGAGTCTATGTGTTACATTTTGTCTGTATGTATTGTGTGCTAAGTAAACACATTTGTATGCGTTTCCTTTTTGCCATTTCGAATTATGAAATGAACATATTACGGCAGTTTTAGGAACAAATCCAGTTTAGGGTAAGAATTGCCACATTAAAATGCGATCACTTATTGTCGTTTATTTTAACGTGAATTAGCCTGAACGAATCTAACATCACCAAAAGAAAATTGTCGTTAGCAAATTGAGAAGTTAAAACTCCAATTAAAAGTTCTAATACACTTCGTGCAATATGACAAGTTGAACGTAACACAAATTTTAACTTTTGACAGTTTGTATTGTAAGCATGATAGCGCGCAATCTGAGCCTATTTTGATTTAACCAGTTTCAAAATATCCTGTACAATTTTTGTGATACATTTTCAGTCACAAGTTAGGCACCCATCCTTCCCATGTCGGACGCTCTGCGGTGCACTCAGCCTCGTATCAAACTGAGTACCAGAGTGTTTTGGTACTCCTGGGCACCTTGAAAGGTAAAGGCGGTCGAGCGTGGGACTGACCACTCCACCTCACTTCGTACAGTAGGTCGAGATATGGAGCGCTACCCCCACATCTTCCATGTGCTGTTCACGGCGCGTGTGTATCGCACAGGGGATAGCTTTACCTTTACCTTTATTGATTCGTGTAACTGATAAACAGACCGATAAAAGCGAAAGTTTTCCAGATATTTCCATGAAATTTGCTACAATTGTTCACAAAAACTCCTTTTAACACGGTGAAAATACTTTTACAAAATAAAATTAACCTCCTTTTGGTAGTCCAAACTAAACATTGAACAAGATCGAGATTGAGCGATGCTACGGTACAATATTTTGTAGACAGAAATCGGTGTCTGACTTAATGTGTTGGTACTAATTAACAAAATTAGACAAGGAAAAGTGGTATTCTGAATTAACATTGTTTTTCCCATAAGCGAGATTCACTTTTGAGTTTGAATTCCCGAAAAGAGGATTAAAATGT
>JAGDQP010003939.1:67574-89414 GCA_022664845.1 Lepisma saccharinum | reverse complement strand
TTTTTGTATTTAGTGTTGTAAATAGAAAAATCTGTTCGTTTTACATCCAAAACTTCCGTTAAAAAAAACAACACACAAACAAAAAAACATGAGCCTTATTATTTTTTCAAGACAGCAATTTGTAATACTTCTAACGTCTCTTTAAGCAAAAATTAATTTTATATAGGTAATTAAGAAGAAATACAACATAAATTAAACCCTAGATTGCAAAATTCTTTGAGTATATGTGATTGTCTCCGGGTTGCCCAGTTCCCAATGTTGCCAACTTTTAAAAATCATTGCAAAAAATTCCACACCGTATCTGCCCCAAACTTATCTTAAACATCACATATATATGATGTTAAACACAATACAATTAAGTTTTGGGTATCCCCGACTTCAAGCACACGAATTGTCAGTGTTCCCAGCGTAGTTTAACATTTAACTTATAGAAATGCCTTTATCGTGTGCATGACTTACAAATCTACACGTTTGCGATGGTTTACACTAAACTTAACATACATGTTAATTAGGTACTGGGTCAGGTCATACAGGTATCGTAGTTTGTTAGCGTTGCCAAACGATTACAAAAATCTAGATTTCATATTTGTTACCATTGGACGTAACTATCCGCATTGTTTTACATAAAATTTGACATGTGCATTAGGTACTGGGACAGTTCATGTGGGTACTTCCGGCACCACAGTTGTCAGTTTTCCGAAACAATTTCAGAAAATATGTGTTTAATTGCTTTCATATTCCCCAGTAGCACACAAACGTTGAAAATACGTGGATTAAACGTTAGTACTGAAACGTTAATTTAACGTTGTAAATGTACCGAAATGTCCACCTCTTCAACAACGGTTTATTCGACGTTGAATAATTGTTGAGAAGAAACAAGTTGAAATCAATAAGCGGGCGATAAAGAAACGGGTTCAATTGGCCAGAACAGAGCATGGTTGCCGTCTATGGGTATTCAAACATTTATTTGCATTTTGTCCGTTGCTTTCATCATGATATACAGTATTAATTTTCCAACAGTAAATAATCCCAGCGGCTGCTGTGGGGTTCGAAGCAGGAACGTTCTGCAGCTCGACGAGTTAACCACTTATCCACGGATCCACCTTGAGAGCCCACTACTCTTTTACTGTTTCTATTAACAAGCAGTCTAACTAGAATGCAGTTGTTACGCGTCGTTTCACCATTATGTAAGAATAAGAATACTTTCCTCCTTTCTTGTTTTGCGCATTTTTTCTTCTTTTACACTTTCATCATCGCTGAACTATTAAATATATATTTTTCAATAAGTGTAATATGTCGCCTTAGAAAAAACGCATATAAAGCGAAATCTATGTCATAGTTGAAAACACTTCACATTAATGCCTTATTAACCAAATTAAATGTTCGTTGAAATATAGTTTAAAATTCAGTCTGTTTTCAAAGCGCACATGAAAACATAAATATTAGTTTGTGTCATTCGATTACTTTTTAATAACATTAGTAAGAAATACATTAAACAAAATCTATACCAAAGTTGAAAATAACATATTGAATTAACGTCTTATCAACGCAATGACGTCTTTGTTTAAATATGGTTTAAAAATAAACGTATTTTGTTTCAACCAATAACGGTTAGTCAACGAAATGAACCTAAAATCAACGTTGAAAACACGTATGTGTGCTACTGGGGTCGTTGAACCTATCAGGACCAAACGTTGTTTTTACGTACTGAGACGCGTCATAGAGGTACTTCAGGTCCCATAGTTGAAAATGTTGCTAATCCGTGTTTAAATATTTACCACTTCCATTCAGTTCGACGTATCCGCACCAAGCTTTTAGTATACATATTCGACACAATCGAAACATACTGTGGTTGTTCCCTGTACCCAAGTACCCAGTTGTCAGCGTTGCCACCCTATTTTAAAATTCAATTATTTAAATGGCCCCCATACTGTTACGTACCGATTGCTGTTCCTACCTATACGGTCAAAAAAGCGCGGTGGGAGCCGCGGGACATGGATAATAATACTTCTCTGAGCCCTATTGCATCAGACTCATTAGATAAAACGTATAGGGTAAGGAGGTACAATTTCGAACACTTTAGAAACTTTTTTATTTTGTGGACAAATGAAACGTAAGAACACGACAATTTTTGGTAGAAACGAAGTTCCAAACTCATACGCTGTGTTACAGAAATATTAACGAAAAATAATTGTTACACTGTCCATAAGGATACATTTTCGATTGGGAAACAAGCATTCAGATATGTACCACATCAGGTACAATTCTGAACACAGGTAGGTACAATTTCGAACACATGCATTTGCCACAAAAAAATTGTTTCCTACCTTGTGCACCTACACATACTTCGTGATACCACACGTTGCAAGACTGGCATCGTATCCGGTCGCATTTCACCAGGGATTCTTCACTGTAATAGCCCAAATGACAGAAGCCAGATATATCCTCATTTTCTGGAGCTAATGTCTTTCTCCTTTGCGACAATCCTTCTGTGCCTTGAAGCTTCTTCTTTCCTGGAGTAGGCCGGTTAACAACAGATGCTTTCTTAGTCTGTACCTCAGCAATATGAACTTTGCTTGTAAGATGGAGCAAAGTGAGCAGTTTTTTTAAGTGTCGATGGTTCTTTTCAGGCGTTTTGAGAATGCTACTGACCATAGCATTTTCTGGCGACAAACCATCGTTGAATTTCGGACGCATGCTGACACGTTTGAAAATTATCATCGGTGGAATGTACGAGCCAGCAGCATTGGAGCGACGTCACGTTTTCTCCTTTCTTAACATTTGTTAGTGACACGACTTCACGCTTCCATTTTTGACTTACTGTTTTCATGAGTCTGTTATTTAAAAGGGATTCCTGTCTTGTCGTCGTTGTATATGCATTAAGGCTTGTCAAACTCAGTCATGACATTTTTCAAAATGCGAAAGTAGTTTCTTACTTCTTGTTCATTCATACCCTCAGCTCTAGCTCTCGATAGTCCTTCTGGTTTTCTCAAACCTATGTTTGAGTGCCTCTTCATAAAGGCTTTGAGCCAATCATCACCTGCTATCTTCACATCTGGATTCCATGGGTGTCGAATTCCACAAGCCACAGCCACTTCAAAAGCAGCCCGTTTCACTTGCACGGGTGTAAGTCCTAATCCTCTATTTTCAAAATATACTAATCTGTCCACCAAAGCTTTATCTATTTCTTCCTACAATATGGTGGGATGTCCAATTTTGTCTGTCACCCGTGGAATGAGTCCCACCTGCCTATGCTTTTCCTTGCCTACGCGGTCGTGGAGGGTGCCCAGTGGAATGTGATATAACGCAGATATTCCTTTTAACGACAAATCACCTGATATTACGCTCTTCTTCTTTTCAGTTTTCCGTCGTGGCATCTGTAATGACACAACAGGAAAGTCACAGTGAGAATGCTACTTCACAACTGTTTGATATGTACATTCATCTTAGTGTTCAGAATTGTCCCTCATTCGTGTTCGAAATTGTACCTTTGGCTGTCTTTTGTCAACGGCTACACAGTTACAAACGTTGCTCATAGCTGGCACTTGGTGTACCTTGCTTGCATCCACCAAAGACCATGCAATGTTTTACAGTAAACTAATAACAAATATTTCGCAATTAAGCACAACGACACAACGTCAAACAGTGAGTGATTTTATAAAACAACAGTTTCTATGGATGATATACATACCTTTGCTGGAAGAATAATTTCTGTACGGCCTCAACAAACAGCTACACACACAATCCTATGGGGAACACACACGCACATAAGTACCTATTGACGCCATATACCTCATTCGGTGTTGGCAACTTTTGTAACTCGACAAATGGCGCAAGAGCTTAGCGTGTTCAGAATTGTACTCGTTCGAAATTGTACCCCCTTACCCTATGTGGTTGCTTGTTTACAAGAGTATTCATTGTAGAACTCTTTTGAAATAAACATATACATTTTTTTTTCGTTACACTTCTCTATGTCATATATTTTCACAGTATGGGGCGAGGCTTGGAGCCTTAAGCATGAGGGAGCCCAGTGTTTTTATTGTGAACACAATGTACTAGTAAGCGCAAACTTATATCGCTGCCTTTGAATAGAAGCAGGTTATTTTTCGGTATTTTGAGCTAAAGATAATTGATTGTCACTGTCGGTTATTATGTTAAAAAATAGATATCTTCCTTGAATAATACCGTAATTAGAAATTAACGTATTGTATATACGGGATGAGAGCATATTTAGGTAAGAATTCATAGTTTTTCAGTTTACAGTAAAGATGTCTTCGATTTCTAGGAACTTAAATTCTTCCTATAATTCAAAATATTTCTTCAGTTCCCTGGAGATTTATAAGTATTTTATTACAAACCATACGAAATAACTTCAGTCTATACGTTCTTAGTTAATTTCTTAGATTTGTCAAGGTGAAGATATAGGAAGTATAGTAATGTGGAAGTGAATGCATAAATAATCGTATCATTTGAGTCGTAAGGCTGCAGGAAAACAAAACAATAGTAAATTGGGGTGAATGTTTGAAAGCTTAACTCCAGTCCTGCTGATTACATTGAGTATCTGCAGCGTCGTAAAGCATTAAACACTTGCTGTGTTAAAAAAAAAAAACCTTTAAAAGACCTGAAAAAATCTTCACAAGAAAAAACTATTTTTCTACAACACTAACTGTATTATTACTGTACTACAACGTTAAAACTTTCCAGTGACTTCCATTCATGGAAGTAAGGTAAGGTAAGGAGAGATACCGCATTTTTTTAAAAAATGGTTGTCGAAAGAAAAGAGAATAGAAATTGCAGAAGAGATGTATTGTAGTTATAACAAGATACATAAACGTTAACACAAAAGCAACATAATGAATGGCACTTAAGAGCGAATTAATGAAAATAGAAGAAAAGATATAGAAGGACCAATTTCGTGTTCACAAAGGCGACCGAAGGAGAGATGCTGCATCATGCAGGAGAGATATCACAGTAACTTACTTCGACTCTTAACATTTTTCGGCGCATATTTTCTCCACCACAGTAAATGGACATGCCATGGTAAGCAAGTGCCATTTTGCAACTTTTCAGTAAAGAAATATATTTAAATAAATATTTGTTATTCCTGTAAAAATGCGATTTTCACAAAAATGGCACTTAATGCCTTATTTACTACAAGTATTTAATTGTACAAGATTCATGCAACCACTTACCGCAGTTCGTGCACCGAATCAAATCAAGTGTCGACTGAGCATGAAAGTATTTTTCTCAGCACTTAACACAAGTGTTACTGTTTGGTGAGCCGGTACCAGAACTTCGACACATTAATGCACCATCGTATGTTGGTGGCTGACGTTTGTCCACAGTCACATCATGCAAATGCCAAGATGGATTGGTTCCTTCACTTACAAGATACATTTACTCCTCCCATCCTTTCCGGTTTCGATCCCGGCCTGAGCTTGAGGTGGCTAAAAGGCATCTAGAAATGCAATTCACTGTCTAGTTATGTTTTCAATTTTATAATTTATTTCAACTTAACCTCTTATTTTCCAGTTATCTGCTTGTTCTCCACGATAATGTTATTCACAAATCATTCAGTAAGATCACGCATCCTGCTGCAATGTTTCTGCTAGCGAGTTCTACCTAACCTTGCCTACAGTAATTTATTAATTTTTACCCCTTTTATATAGCCTACAAAGACTATTTTTCTCCGACAGACGATAAAGCCAGGCAATATGTTTCGCATTCTTTTCATATTTCTTTTCGTGAACCCCTCGCATTTTCATATACTTACCTCATACTTCATACAACTCTTCTCCACACCCCACAATAGTTTATTCTTTAACGACATACAAAGGTTTGTGTATGTGGTCGACTCGTTTTCATTATTTCTGTTGCTCTACAATGAGGTTACAAAATATTTCCAGCGATAGCATTGAATGATAGTTTGCATTTATACGTCTAGGGGTTATTCCTGGAACCCAGCTGCTATTTTTCTACTCCTTCCTGTTTCTCTGACGACCTGCACCCGAAGATAATGTGCCAATCTTTTTTAGTTGAGCTTTGGTTCATGTGGCATCTCTCTTCATTAAACGTACAGCATCTTTTGTCAATATAGGGGTGAGATATTGATTCTCATTTCTGCTGTGGTCATCCCTTTGTTCTTCAGGACTGTCCGTGAATTACACGTGGCCGACAAGCAAACATACTGATGGGGCAAAAAAAAAGTTCTAAATTTCTTTCTTCCATCATGGTTAGAATGTCAAAATATGTGCACATGCAAAGTTTAGCAACTCGAGTGCAATATCGATGATACAATAGTCAGATTCTTCTTTCTGGACAGAAGAAAAAGTGTGTAAATACCTTATATTTGTAAAATGCTGAAATAAATGGAATGCAAATACATATGAATGGGTACTGGGTGGAAGACGCTACCTGTTGGAGAGTACGTTTTTCATGGCCGCCATCTTCAATCTCATTTGGTTTTCTTAAATGGGGAGGGAGTCGTGTAATATGTTATTCTGGGCTAGAATTCTACTGAAAACACGTTTCTGAAGTCAGTTTTTCCGTAAATGTATTATTGTGAGAGATAATGGTATGCGACAGTAATATGGTCTAATGATAGAATAGCCTGAGAACAATTTTGTTTTGAAATAATGAAGGAATTGAAACCTAAATGTACACAAATTGTTACTGATTATATTGTCATATCGATACATATTTGTATGCATTTAGTTTACAATTCCTTCATTATTTTAAAACAAGATGGTGTTTCCAGGCTATTGCATCATGAACCCATACTCATGCCACATACCATTATCTCTCACAATAATAGATTTACGGAGTAACTGACTTCAGGAACGTGTTTCCCGTAGAATTCTAGCCCAGAATGACATATTACACGACTACCTTCCCGTTTAAGAAAACCAATCGAGATTCAACATGGCAGACTTGGTGGCCATGAAGAACATACCCTCCAACAGGTAGCGCCTTTCACCCAGTACCCATTCATATGTATTTGCATTCCATTTCTTTCAGCATTTTACAAATATAAGAGTATTTCCACACTTTCTCTTCACTGTCCAGAAAGAAGAATATGACTATTATATCATCGATATCTCCGAAAGTAATTGCGCTCGAGTTGCCAAATTTTGCATATGCACATATTTTGACATTCTAACCATGATGGAAGAAAGAAATTTAGAACATTTTTTGCTCCATCAAGGTTTTTGCTTGTGAGTAGGGAAACACACGACATCCCACTTCGTTACAATAACCTTTCAAATCTTACTTAACTAAATTTCCGCACTCGGGCCATGTACCTTTTGCAGCACTAGTTGTTCTTTCCATTACTTGTAGCAAGCTGCTACCTCATAGTTATATGGCATCCGCCTCACAACGTGTGGTCCCATGTGCTCACACACTGGTGGTGCTATTTGGTAACTGGTTTCGGAGATACTGCAAGTGCAGTATATCTCCTCATGCGGCATCTATCCTTAACTTACCTTATCAGGTAAATCAAAATGTTAAAGAAAAAAATCAGTCACCGTCCTGAAAATATCAGTTTCCCAGGCAATCAACCATCTTTTATGGTAATTCCCACCACGTTACTGACAGAAATGAGAAACCTTTCATATTCCAAGGATATTTAAAGTAAGACTTCTCACAAATTCCTTGATATTTTTGTCTTCCAATTTCCTTAGTAACCGGTAAGAGCACACTGGTGAATAATTTTGGCTGAACATACTCATGAATCGGAAATAATTTAGGCTGAATTATAGTCTGAAACAGAGCTGAAATAGTTGACCTAGCCTGGACCACACGACATATTGAAGCAAATAAGAAGACAAAATCAAGCCATGCAAAATGTTGTCATGTACAGTTAAAAAAAAATGTGACCGAACAGGTTAAAATAGTTAATGCTGTAGAACACAGGCTCTAATAGCACTATAACTAACACTGACTATAAATGCTATATTTAGTTAATTTGAATTTGAATTTAATTTATGGCCTTGAGGCATCTAAGACTCAAGACGGGGAAGGGAAGGGGAAAGGATTCGGAAAGGTGTAGACCAGGGCCTATGTTGAAGGTGCCATCCCAGCATTTGCCTGGTGTGACCTTGGAAAAAACCTGGAAAAAACCTGGAAAACCCCCAGTCAGGGTGGTCGGTCGCTAGTTTCGAACCCACGATCTCTCGAATGCTACGCCAACGCTCTACCACTGAGCTACGGGCTATATTTAGTTAATGTTTCAGTGTAGATACATTCCATTGTCCATTCTAGCATAAAATTGGCACGTTTGTTGTGCGGGCCAATGCAAATGTGTGGAAAATACACTATTAGCAAGGAAAAGTACCTATTAAAGAGTGACATCTCGCTCTGAAGATGAATTAGTATTTTTCTGCCCAAATAGCCACACAACAATATAAGATTTTGAATTCTGATAATTAAAGCAATATATTTTGTTAGAGAACTCCCTAACACTATTAATAAATATGTAGTATTATTTGCATGATACTGAAGGAAAGCTGTTCGGTATTTAACGTTGCATTAATCGTATATTTCTTTCCATGTAACAATCGTAAAGACGGATATCAGATGAAAAGAACAAAGTCGATGGAAATGTAGACTTAAAATGTAATTTATTCCGATGCCACAAATAACAAGTAACAGTAGACGAAAGTGGTGTTTTACCAACCTTCGTTAAGAATTTAACAAATCGTTAAACGACACTTTAAGAGTATTAAATACATTACATTTGTTAACTAACGACTTGTTAAATTCTTAACGAAGGTTGGTGAAACTCACAATTTTTTAAAAATGTATTTCAAAGCTCTAAATCTGTGAGCGCGGTGCGGGTGGTGGGTAACAATGAGAATCCACGTCCAGAGAAGTTACGATGTATACTAGCAACGGAACCGCTCTGACGATGATATCTCATATTGGGTCATTCCACGTCAATTTAACACTCATTCTATACCTGACCATTTCAGATTTCGATGAATTTTGGTTAATTGCTTCTGCTTGTGGATTATGTCAAAAATTATATTTTGCAGATTTTTTGACGCAGTGGTTTTTGTTCTCTTAGCATTCAAAACCACAACAGTCAAATTTTGCGTGTTGTTAATTTACAATTTTTTTTATAACTTATCAGTGGCTAGCGTTAGAGTGCTCAGAGAAGTTATTTTAAAGCTCTTGTAATAAGCTTTCGTTTGATATTTCACTTGATAGAATCGCAAAAAAAGTTTGTTTCCCGAAAATTATCCCGAAATTTTCAAATATGATTTTCTCAAAATCGGACATTTCAAAAAATTTCAAAAAATTCTTAGGCCTATATGTTTGTCATAATTCGTTATAGCTACCATGGAAATGATTTGCGACGATAATGGGACGGCGATATAAATATTTCGTCATATGCCTGCGGAGGAAAGTTACTTATGGTACATATTAAGAATTTGAATTTTATTTATGGCCGTTAGTGTTAGGCATCTATGGCTTAGGCTGGTATAAGTAGGGAAAAGGATGCTAGAAGAAGTCGGCTAGAGCCTAAGTTCAGAGTACTATCCTGATATTTGTCGGTACGACTGACAAAAATCCCTGGGTCCCTGTTATATGATGCTATGAATAAAGATTGAGATCTGGACATTAACTATTCTATTTCATTGATTAAGTTTACAAGCATATTTCTCAGATTGACAAGTCGGCATGGTACCCTCAAAAACTTCAAATCTGCTTTATCCAAAAATACACATTCCGAAATTGTACAACGGATGCGCAAGGGATTCCCGAAGAAAATAGGAACATTCCTGACATTCTCCAGAGTAAGTAGTCGATTGAAATAAGTATGAATGAGACTTCTTTCCGTATCAATAGAGATGATAGACGTAATCACCGCCATCTAACAGGACAATGACGGCCTCTTTTACTGATAACCAAACATTCATTTATGCAATTCGTACTTCTTTTGTTATGCAACCTCGAATTATTTATAAAAGTCGTCCTGTAAAGGAAATTTACTTGAGATATAGGCCTAGCGCAAACGAATTATTGTGACCTGGTGGAAAGTGGTCCCATTTATGCCTATTTCGATCTACATTTACTTAAGATATTTTCTAGGAATTTAATTTTTCCTTTGGGGAATCCCTCACCTCCTTATTGCTCAATATTGGAATTTTCATTTTGCGATAAAGCAGATTTAAACCCTTTAAGAATACCATGACGCCTCAGTTCTATTGTTAATGGTATTGGAAATATATATATATATAAAAAAAAAATTTCCACGCTTTCGGCGGCCTATAGCGCCGAAACAGAAGATTTGTACACTTTCGATGGTGTACACTTTCTTTTTCTTATTTCACACCAGGAATCACGTTTGCAACACCATAATTACAAGGTATACTCAAAAGAAAGAAATATTGTAAATTTGACAAGAACAATAAACCGAGAATCCGGATCGTCGAATTTGATGCCAAGATGTGAATCTTAAAACCAGGTACCTAGATCCGATCTTGAAACCGGATAGAAGATTCAGATCCGGGCGTCCCATTCGACAATCCTGGTTTTTGGTTCGAAGTACCAGATCCGGATCTTTAGTTTAAATTTCCAAGATGCGAATTCAAGATACAAGATTCGGCTACCCAGTTCCAATGCTATCAGGAACCGGATCCATTTGGTTATCTCTATCATATACTAGTTCGTAATAAATATTCTTAATGCAGACTAATGGTTTTTTCCTCAATAACACCAGACAAATATCGGGATGGTGCTTGAATTTAGGCTCTGACCGACTTCTTCTTGCAACCTTTCCCCTACCTTATACCAGCCTGAGTCATAGATATGTTCAACGCTAAAGCCATAAATAAAATTCAAATTCTTAGTATGAACCATGTGTCTTTTCTCCGCAGACATATAGTCATTGGGGGTGAAGTGGGTATGTTTCAAACATATTGCAACATATCTACCGTATATTTGTGTTCAACTGAAAACTTATTGGTAATTTTTACACTTTGAACTTTCTGCTACAAAGTAAATATAGAGTAATACAATGATATTATAAGATAAGACAGGAAAAAATAAGAAATATTAATGTCTGAATTACTCCTTCACCCCGAGTGACGGGGTGAAGTGGGTAGGTGCATGGGGTGAAGTGGGTATAAAGATAGCTTCAAGTGTGCAGTGAGAAGTAGTCCACCAGACGTTAGGTCAAATAAAAAAAAGAAATCCTTATCTCCAGTTTGAGTCAAGAACGAAATTATATGGATAACAATGGGCACTGTGACAAATGTTATCAATTGTTCGAAATTAAATTGTAATGTTTTATCCGCTAGATAGGTAAAAAGTGACTCAGTACTTTGAAACTGAAAGAGAGATTCACATGGGGTATTGTGAGGTACAGAAACATTTTCTCGACACAATGTGAACTAGAGTTAAGGCTTTCTTGCTTACACTAGCAAAGCTGAAACAAAATTTTATATTTTTCTATAAAGAAGGTCTACATGCTTCTTTCTCCACTGGAAACTGTGGGATGGAGTAGAGAAGGGATTAGTACGGAACAAAGCAACAGTCAACATTTGCCACACACAAACTGCAACTTATTAGAAGCACCAACATAGTATTCATGATACCAAACACCACACTCTTGGCACTGTATCCAGTTGAGAAATTTGCTGGACGTTGCACTGGTGAAAGATTTTCCGCAGAACCCGCACACGTTGTCGTCAATAGTACTTTCTGTACGCGAGTATTCAGAGTGAAGAGACTTCCTCGATTTTTCCCGCTCAATTGCATAATGCTATGATCTGGACGTTCGGGCTGAAGAAATATCCTATATTTTGTCCCTCTCAATTTCGCAATATGAGACGTCAATATCTCAGATCCCTGCCTTGCTCTCTTCCTCTTCTCCACTGACGGTCTCTTGCGAGGTGAAGGTAGAATCTCTCGTGCTCCTGTTGTTATTGGTGATTCTTGTCTGTTGGGCTCCTGAACAGCACTTACCGCTTCGTGATCAGACGCATCTGTGGACTGAATTGTAACCAGTTTATCATCGGGTATGACCAATCTGTTTAGTGGAAATATACCAGTTGCTGTAAAGTCTGCAACGCCGTTACCAGCTGTCGCAGTCCTTCCCCATGCTTCATTGAGTAGGTGGCCAAACTGAACTAGTTCTTAATCTACCTGGATGTGAGTAAAGCCACTGATTGCGTGCTTGCTTAAAGAATACACTCAGAGGTCGGAAGAAAGCCTTGTCCAAAGGTTCACCTTACTCACATCAGGTGAATACCGGGATGGTGCCTTATATATGTAGGCCCTGCCAGCTACCTTTCCACATCCTTACCCCTCCCCTATCTCAGCCTAAGCCTTAGATTGAAGGCTTAAATAAATTCAGTTCAATTCACCTTAATCTATAAATCGTGTTATATAATTATATATACACCAATGATAAATTACACATCACTATTGAACGTACATACGAATGAAGTACAGGTACCCACTTCACCCCAAATGACATTACCCACTTCACCCCATTTTACACTTTTTTTTCGTTACCACTTTCTTACTATTCCATGCAGGATCTACATCCATATCTTTTTCATATGCACAATGAAACCTTGCTCTACGATACAGTGCAATCTGCACTCCAAAGCTGTGTGATGAACACGATATACAGCTTAAGTTCTCATGTTTAATATTTATAAGAACGAAAAAGCCATGAGTGTTTTACTTGCCTTGAAACAAATACGTGTCTTCTGACACGGCTCTTGTACGTTGTTTTCGTGACTCACTCATGCAATAGGTTCCTCTTGAATGACTGCAGCGCTGATAGTACTTGGTTCTCTCTTTCATGTCATTACGATGTTGCCAGATCTTCATAACCTTAGCATTACCCACTTCACCCCATCACCCACTTCACCCCCAATGACCCTATGACGAAAATATTTTTTATCTCGCAATCCCATTGTTGTTTCAAATCATAACTTTCATGGTATAGCTGTAAGGGCGTACGACCAACATATAATACATTTTTAAAAAAAATTGAGATGTCCAATTTTCAACAAGTCAAATTTGAAACTTTCGGTTTAATTTTCGGGAAAACAACTTTTTCTTCCAATTCTATCAAGTGACATATCAAACGAAAGCTTATTATTACAAGAGCTTTGAAATGAGCCCTCTATGAGCTATCTAGCACTAACCACCGAGTAATCATAAATTTTGTAAATTAACAGCACGCATTTGTTGTTATGGTTTTTGAACAATAAAAGAACTAAAACCACTGCGTCAAAAAAATCTAAAAAGAAAAGTGCTATACTGTACGAGTACAAGCAATAAACCAAAAATCATAGAAATCCGAGAGGGTAAGATAGAATGTTGTTAAAAATTGTGTTGATTTCACATGGAATGAACCTAATGTGTTCTAAAGTCCCCATGTTTCGCATAACCTGTTCCTTTTACTTGTTAGTGGCAAAGAAGTAATATATAAGTCAGTGGTTAATAATTTAAACGGTGAATAATTTAAACAACACAAGAAAAACGTATACTCCAACAAAAATCATAGTAATTTTGTACGTACAAATCTTTACCTGACATAGCAATGAAATATTTGTTGTAGTCGAACATCAGAAAAACGGATCCACTTAGTAAGTGAGCAAGGTTAGGAATAGAATCATTTGTAGTTTGTGTGAAAATTTGAGCAGTATTGTATAAAGGTAAGCAAGAAAGTTCTATCGCTTTTTCACCCACCACCTTCGAACATCGATATGTCACCTAAGACGTACCTGGAAGATCAAAAATAGTACCCATCAGCGACGACCTTCTGCCAACGTTTGGAAGGCCATGGATTCCATCGCGGTAGAACTTGGTGGGCCGTGAAGCGAAGAAGGTATCAAGTGCATTTCGCACCTCTACTAGGGATTTGAACTGGCGTCCTCTAAGGTGATTGTCCAAGGAATTGAACAGGTGAAAATCGGACGGTGCAATGTCCGGGGAGTATGGCGGATGGAATAGTGTTAAGACGTAGAATGGTGTCCCGGGTCATCCTAGCCAGGTGGGGCTTAGCGTTGTCCTATAGCAGGAGGACCCCTTTGTGATTCAGAAGTGCTGGCTCCAGAGTTTTTAGTTTTTCTTGAACACGACTCAACTGCTGACAGTACACAGTTGCATTGATGCTCTGACCAGCTGGTAGCAGTTCCCGATGCACAATGCCGCGAGCAGTCCACCAAACACACAGGAGGACCTTCTTCTGGTGCAGTGCTAGTTTCGGCTGTTTTAGAACCCGTTCATGGGATGCTAACCAATGATGACGACGCCGTGGAGCTTCGTACATCACATGTCAACATTCTGTCCAGAAATGGCTCCTTCCTCAGACGAGACAGCAAAGAAACACAGGTGTCTGCTCGCGTGGCCTTCTGGCCCGGAGTCAAATCATGTGGGACCCATCGACCCAACTTGTAGTGCTTCCCAAGTTGATGGAGGTGCTGCCGAATGGTTTCTCCACTCACACTTAATTGTAGTCCCAGTTCCTCACATGTCTGGCCACTGTTCGCCTCAATTGCTGCCTGAAGATCTTCTTTTGGTACATGTGTTGGTCTTCCTGCACGTGGTGCGTCTCCGAATGTTTCGTCAACGTCCTTAAACTTGGTAAACCACCGCTGCACTGTCCTCGTAGTCACGACAACCTCACCAAAGGCCAGGCATATCTTCCGCCCCGCTGCAGCTGTGTTTGACCCTAGTTTGAACTCGTACAGTATACACGCCCTTATGACGCTCTGTGGAGGTCCCATGTTCACTCTGTCCTTCCGCACGTTCACGGTGTAACTGAACTGTCACAACCAGGTAGTATGTTGGCTATACTCACACCAACGACTAACCTTCGCCTGATTCAATTCGCATTCAACTCACGGTGTGAGGGCCAATTGAACACAGACCTCCACAAAAAGCGACAAAACTTTCTTGGTTCCCTTATAACATAGTGAGGCGCTGAATAGCATCACAAATATAGTTAGTATCTGCAGCGATGTAGAAGGGAGTATATTAAAACCTCGTTTATCCGGAGCGGTTTTTTTAAATAAAAATAATGACATTTTTGGTCAATTAGTGAGCGCGTCTAGTTCATTCACAGCAGTGTTTTACTATATTTGTCTCAATTATTAACATGCGAGTACATTTTGTCTTTTCTGAAATTCCGCATTTCTGTATTTGCAGACGCTTATTACATGTAAAAAGTCGTAAATCTATGTTATTCGAAATTTCTTTTATGCGGAACGGGTCCGATCCCATGGTAAACAATTTAGTGTATATTTAAAATAATTTTGGAACTTTCAGTCTAATAACCAAGAGGGGATCAAACTTGCGGCTCTAACAGTTTTCTAACCCTCACACGGCCAAGCTATTTTTGTTACATTGTTGGCCGTAATGGCCCATTATGGTCCCACACATTTTTAAGTAACCTTGGGTACCGTTTACACTCCCAACAATATAAGTACATTAGTAACTCCATTCTAACACGCCTAACTCCATTTCGTTTAGTTCTGGCTTCTGGACAGTGCATGCTGCCAGATTTCAAGATCAAAAGTTACCTCCTAGTCACGCAAATATTCCGTATTAGTGCCTCAAAATCCCACCAGTTTCTGACAATGAGTATTATGTAAATAAGTACATATCCGTATTTCAGTAAAAAGAAAATTTATTGAAATTACCATATGTTGAGATAATTCTCACGAACTCATCAGGACCGATACTGGTCTAGTTTGGCGGAAACTATCAAGCAGAAAATAGCTATTTCATAGTGCCATCTGCTGAGAAAGGACATTTATAGTCTGGATCTATATAATAAAAGCCTTGTATTTACTATCTGAAATCATATAATGCTGCTAGCCGGAGGAATTACGACAAGAATATATGATGGACATATTTATAAAGAAACCCACACTTCGCACAAGTGGAGACTACTAAGCGATTGAAAAGCGACCTGCCAATTTCAGAGTAATATTCCTAGTTTTCCTCACCGTTTCATACCATGACTAATCCAATGGTTTATAGATCATCTCTGTTGGACTTGTAGTTACTGAAGTCAAGGGGTGGGTGGGGTGCTAATGGAGAATACTACGCGATTGGAAAGGACCTATCAATTTTGATGTAAACGTTATAGGGTATTCCACAGTTTCAGACCATTACGAATTCAACTGTGTATGGCTCATCTCTGTCGAAGTTGTAGTTACTGAGATCTAGGAGGGGCACAACTGGAGAATACTAAGCAATTGAAAAGGACCTACCACTTTCAGAGTCACATACATAGTTTTTCATACCGTTTCAGACCACGACAAATCCAATGGTGTATAGATAATATTTTGAATTTGTAGTTACTGAAGTATAGGATGGGTCACAGATGGAGAATACTAAGCGACTGGAAAGGACCTATCCGTTTTAGAGTCAAATTGATAGTTTTCCCCACCGTTTCGGACCATCACGAATCTAACGGTGATAGTCTTAGCTCTGTGTAACTTGTAGTTACTGAGATCTAGGGGAGGGGTAAAGAAATATACAGGTGGAAAATACTAAGCGATTGAAAAGAACCTGCCTGCTTTAGAGTTTATGAGGTTACTCCATGGTTTGAAATCATGACGAATCCAACAGCGTATGGCTCATCTCTGTCGAACGTGTAATTACTCAGATCGAGGAGAGTCACAAATGAAGAATACAAGTGATTGAAAAGGACCTGCCAGGTGTAGAGTCAAACTGATAAATTTCGCCGCCATTTCAGACCGTGAAAAATCGAACAGTGCATTTTTCTTCGGGGTGTCACTTAGTTTTAGGGAGATAGGGGGGGGGGGGACAAACATACCATTTAAAAAAACAGAAAAAAATGAAAAACTAACTAAATGAAAAGGACCTGTCAGTATTAGAGTCAAAGTGATAATTTCACCGCTGTCTGAGATCATGACGAATCCAACTGTGTATCGCTTAACTCTGTCGTCGGACTTGTAGTTGCTGAGATCTAGGGACGGGACCGACAGACAG
The DNA here is from genome assembly GCA_022664845.1 of Lepisma saccharinum. Lineage (NCBI taxonomy): Eukaryota > Metazoa > Arthropoda > Insecta > Zygentoma > Lepismatidae > Lepisma > Lepisma saccharinum. The sequence continues at coordinate 72,422 of JAGDQP010003939.1, read as the reverse complement.
ACGGGACAAACCTAAAAATTTGCTTTACCAGGTGTATGCATAAGTAGTTTCCGGTTTACCTAAGAGATGGCGCCAGCGAAATGTACGCAGCGTATTCATTTGACAAATATTTCATTTTGTTCGTCTAACATTAAACTAGAAACACACACAAGTTGAGTCCGCCAAACACTAGCGTCTTTGTTTTATCGTTCAGTGATCATGTCGAAGTTTGTGCCTGAAAAAGAACATTTGCGGCACGCATTGCTTTTCTTATTCAATCAAAACAAAAAGGCTGTTGAAAGTCATCGTGTGCTGGTAGAAACATATGGTGAACACGCTCCATCGATTAAAACATGTGAGACATGGTTTCGACAATTTAAAAGTGGTGATTTCAATGTGACAGACAGTGCGCGCTCTGGCAGACCACAAAAGTGCGAAAACTAGCAATTGCAGGTGTTATTGGAGGATGACCCAACTCAAACTCAACAGCAATTGGCAAAAGCATTAAATGTGTCACAAGAAACAATCAGCAGACGTTTACGAACAATGGGGAAGATCATAAAACTGGGTAAATGGGTCCCACACGATTTGAATGAACGTCACTTGTGAAATACTTCAACGCCACGAAAGAAAATCCTTTTTGTATCGAATTGTGACGGGTGACGAAAAATGGATTTATTTTGAAAACCCGAAGCGGAAAAAATCGTGGCTTTCACCTGGCGAAGCCGGTCCTTCAACACCAAGGCCAAACCGTTTCGGCAAGAAGACCATGCTTTGTGTCTGGTGGGACCAGAGCGGTATTGTATATTATGAACTCTTGAAGCTCGGCGAAACCGTTAATGCACAACGCTATCACCAACAAATGATTAATTTAAATCACGCATTGATCGAAAGACGACCGGAATGGGCCCGAAGACATGGCAAAGTGATTGTGTTACACGACAATGCGCCGTCTCACACAGCAAAACCAGCGAAAGACACCTTGAAATCGCTTGGATGGGACATCCTTCCGCACCCGCCGTACTCCCCAGACCTGGCGCCATCTGACTATCACCTCTTCGCATCAATGGGGCACGCGCTCGCAGAGCAGCACTTCAGCAATTTTGAAGACGTTGGAAAATGGCTCGACGAATGGTTTGCCGCAAAAGACAAGCAGTTTTTCTGGCATGGTACATCAATTACCTGAAAGATGGGCGAAATGTGTAGAAGCCGATGGCCAATATTTTGAATAAAACAAAATTAATTTCCCTTGAAAATTACGTGTTTTCTTTACCACAAAAACCGGCAAAAACTTATGCATACACCTGGTATTCACTGACGTTAATACGGTTGCGCTAAAATACACCAAAAACCTGGTCTCGGATCCATAATGGTTCATTTTGGTAGTCTGGGGGTTAGCCTTGTTGTCGCTGCGTGGCCTTGTTTTGATACACCTCTTAAGGCTAGTTTTTCATGCAATAGTGCGTTGCTTGCTTTGTATGGAGTTGGGTGAGTAGCCTATTGAAACACGTACTTATAAGTACGCTACGTGTAACAGTTTTCTATTGGGCGCTCATATAAATCTCAAGGAATGAATGGGGCGAGCGTCTGCAAGGAAAGCCGGCGTAATTCTTGCAAATAATGTGAATATTATGCACAGGATGTGATATTATATGCGTACGTGCTTAACTCATGAATTAGATTGGTTTTTCATGTACGCGCTAGTCGCGTGATTCGCTTGCGATTTTTATGATTCGCAAATATAAATACTTAAACATGTGTTTGAATTGGTTATTCAGCCAAATCGCAAACGAAGCTCGCGGTTAGCGCGGACATGAAGAGCCAACCTTAAACCATAAATAAAAGAAAACAAACCATACAAAGACAATAAACATAATAACTGAGCTACAACTCTAAGCTTAGCCTATTTATGATTAAATCGAAAATTGACAAACAAGCTAAAACATATTCTCTTACAGTACCTCTGGCTTTAAGATACCATCGATGAATCCAGCGTTGTTAAGTACAGCTCAATGGTTTGAATAATGAAGTTCATCAGAACTACCAACTTAGTTATACATTTATTTTTCTCTGATAAAAAATTACATTTGTACGAAATATGCACGAAGTCTCGCGATTTAAGTAAATATAGTTCGAAATAATCTGTAACTGAAAATTCTATTTTTGTCAAATTGCACATACTTTGAGATCACACACACTTCACAACATATATTCATGTTTCACCCATGAGACCGCTTTATCATGTACGGGCCGCCACTTGTTTCGATTGCGATTCAATGAGTAACCAATAGAAAGCGGTAAGCATGTATTTCTATTGGTTACGAAGCCAAATTGCATGCAAAGCAGGATACGATTGCATACATGAAAATGCGGCCTTACGTGTAGTAATACACCCATATTGTCTGCGCTGAAATATCTCCTGCAAACATTTTTCACTTATTTTGAAGAAAAAAAAACGGTAATAGTAATGGTTTAATTGTGTTCTAAATTTTTCAGCCAATCAACACCGGAGGGTTGGGCAAGGTTCACCGCCGAAAATCTGGACCTAGGTGAGAAAGAAAGAAAGGCCTCAGAACAACTTAGGTATTTGATAGAGACGATTTTGACTAATTCTGCCAGCGATATGCGAACTCAGTGCGACCGAGTCGAAAGTACACTTCAGAGACAAATATCAGAAACTGACCAAATACGCCGTGCGCTTGAAAATAATTTAGTACAGGTAAGTTAGTAACATGTAAAATAATTCGTGCTTTAAAGCTTAGCTGTAACTTACTATAGTTTCCTTAGCCCACAGATCTATACAATAATAAGATCGACTTCTTTATGTGGCTGACGTGAGACTTTCCTGAAATTTGTCATGCCTGGTTGGGTTAGTAAATTTCTGCTTGTTTATTACAAAGAGATACAGTAGAACTCGCTAAAACCAGCTATTGTTTTAAGCTATAGTTACAGTTCATCCATGGAAAATGTGTCTATTGCTTTAGCCCTTCTAAGACTATTATCACTCAGCGAGCACTGTTACGGAAAATGAATGGAGGAGTGTAGCAGTGCCAAACATCTCCCAGATAGCATGCCAGCTTGCAACAAGGATGTCAGTCACTTGCTTTAAGTTTGTCACACTTGATGTTGTATTGAACTTAATAAACACGCATGAAACGAACCTGTTAAAACAACATAAATGAATTGTTTGAACAACATTGTTGCTAGTTGTTATAACTAACGTAATTCAAGATTTTTTGGAACAAGCAATTAAGCAAGGAATCTTGCCAAACTTGAAAAATATTTAAATTTTATTTCGTTGCACTTCCGCTGTCGTCTCAGTGTGCTGAAGTTCCATCACGTGTTAAGAGGTTTTCGCCATGAAGTAATCTCACCCCTTTTTACTACAGACGTCTCGTGCGATCTGATGAACAAAGTATAAACAACGCTTAGAAAGCAAGCTGGGTTTCGTGGTGTAGTGACTACAGTATCGGATCGGTATGAGAGTTGTCCTATGCAAGAAACTACGTAAAAAAACTAGCCAATTTCACATTATACGTTAATCTTTCCATGCGCAATACATAAGCAAGGCTATTTTAGAGTTTTGAACAATTACTAATTTTCACTGGGACTATTTTCAGTGTTTATTTATTTGTTAATAAACCGCATATTTGAATATTATAGAATAGCAATAATTTTACATGAGAAAGTAATTTTACGATCATTTTTCTGGGCCGTAGTACCGTACATGTTCTTTATATTCTCTATAAACGCTCGGTATATTCAAATCTACATGTCTTTTTTGCACAAAAGATCAGAGTACAGGAAATAAACTATCTATCTCTAGATAGAGCCATTGACGAATTTGGTAACCGATTGAGAGGACTCGTGATAATGGCAAGTGGACTCTAGAAGACGTTGGAAGGTTATAAAAGATGTTTCCAACGCTTATCCGGCAACATCTAGAGCTTTAGGGATTTCGCTTTGTCAATAGAGTTCCATGGAAAGTTGAGCCGAAGAAATGAATTCCATTAGACACTTCTTTCGGTGAAAGTGTATCGGGAAATCTGTCTTTTCCTTCATTCAATTCCTCTTTTCTTCGACTAAAAGAGACGAATGTACAGGCTATTATTGTTGTTGAAGGAAGTCATTGGGAATTCAATTCACAGGCAGCTGAATGGCGCCAATCCATTTCTGTGATGGACATAAACTTCAGGGCGACAAGAGCTTTGGTATTCCACACGCAGTTTGCGTTTAGGTGAAAATATTTTACAGAGTGCACGGCCCCTTTTCTCTTCTTCTTTGTCTTTTGTTAATAATACTTTAGTACTTTTCATTTCAGGTATATTTTAGTATAGATTTTTAAATTGGAGTAAAGGATGTTTTACCTTTTTACAAAAGTAATACAGTAAACTGTCGATAACACTTGGATAGATTTTCCGTTTCGTGAATTAATAGTAGCGAATTTAATTGATTTATGCCCTTTAGGCATCTATAGTTCAGATCAGGATAGTGTAGAGCAGGGGCCTCCAACTTTTTATTTCCAGGTAGCCAAATTGACTAAGCGGGAAGAGAGCTAAGGTCGCATTACAAGGAATTAACTCGAAAGTAATTTTCACATAGTAATTATTTTGGACGTTGTATTAGTAACAAGAAATTTAATATAAATACTGAGTTGTGTATGTCTGTATAATATTCAAGGACCAAATTACTTCTTGCGTTTTTAATTATTTTCTTTAGGCTCCAAGCCACATCAGTTAGATTCCCATCCAGGTTAACGATTTTTTTTAAAAAAAAGTACATATTACTTTCTTCTTTCCTTTCTTATCAAAGCTAATTCAATCTTGATTGTTATAAACTAGACTGCTGGGTTCAACCTTGATTGTTATA
>JAGDQP010003939.1:40177-67564 GCA_022664845.1 Lepisma saccharinum | reverse complement strand
CTGGGTTCAACCTTGATTGTTATAAACTAGACTGCTGGGTTCAACCTTGATTATTATAAACTATACTGCTGGGTTCAATCTTGATTGTTATAAACTAGACATCTGGGTTCAACCATTTTGTCTTAGATTTGCTGAGCTTTTATCACATTGTCACATTTGCCAAAGCTTGATTCACTTTTGAGTCAGACCAAAATTGCTATGTGGGGTAGAAAGTGCTATCCCATTATTTGCTTGGTGTAACTTTGGAAAACCCCTAGAAAAACCTCAGTCAAGATAATTGGCCGCTGGTATCGAACCCATGACCTCCAGAATACGAAGCGAACGCTTTAACTAGAGCTAGTTTCAGAGGAAAATTCGCTCGTATTGATCGAAAATGACCGATTAAATTTTTTCCAAGTCGGATATTTGCATACCCGAGCGTCTGTAACTAAGTTGGCAGAGCGTTGGCTTTACATTCCGGAGGTCTGGGCTCGATAGGAGCGATTGACTATCCTGACTGAGGTTTTCCAGGTTTTTCCCTGTCACCCAGGAAAATGCCTGGATGGCACCTTCAGCTTATGTCTTGGTCGACTCCTTCTCGCATCCTTTCTGATATCCTATTCAAGCCTGACCCTTAGATACCTAAAGGCCATAAATAAATTTAAATAAAAAGAACTTAAAAAGTTAAGGCAACAACAATGAGATAAGGTATAAGAGAAGAACAACAAATTATAGCACAGAAATCATACCCCTGCCTTCAATGCAAGATATATACATATATAAAGGTGCTGCTACTAGCTCCGGTCTCTCCTATAAAACAACAGGAAATTTGCGTTTTACTGTTCTCAGCAGATGATGTTATTGATAGAATACGGTACTGACATAGACTATATATAAAACCTGAATTACCATAATTAAGGTAGACAGCACATAGCGGCAAGAAACAGACTTCACGATTAACATATTAGATTTGAGTTAACCAATCAGACTTCGCGATTGCTATATTAGATTTAGCATCAGACTTCGCGATTGCTATATTAGATATAGCCAATCGTAATTCACCGTTTAATTTATCGTTCTTTTTACACCAGAAACCAATCTTTACGAAAACCATCTAAACTGTCAGCCGCTTATGGTGAGGCTAGATTTTTGTAGACGCTGCAGAGAGAGCGGACAGTTGATGACTGATGAGCCATATAAACACACTTTCTGTTCACTGGTAAAATGAAAGTTGCAAAGAATAATAAAGAAAATCTCCAATTACTTCACCTGACAGCATACCTTTTATGAGTATTTAGAAGAAAATTTGTTAATCACTGTATAAACCCGCATGAGATGGGAAATTTTGACACCGCATGAGTTTTCAAACATAGCGCAGAATTCGCAACATTGCAGACTTTTCATGTGACCGTTGTGCCGATGGACTAGTATAGGGTAGAGAGAGGTAGTTTTTAGATATAAAATTATAATTTTCTTACATATTTCTAATTTAAACAATGTACCTCGCTATATACTATATTGAGGATATCTACAAGACCTGTCTGAAATGTATCCGACCTTTTTTCTGAGATAAGTAGTGACTATTAAATGGCACCACTGGACACATTGGTAGGGGTATCTTTTATGTGCAGGCCTGTTGAGAGAAGAGATCCTCACTTACTTGAACATCCGTTAGGCAGCCACTTTGTAGCGTCGTCTGGTTCTTCTTTATCGTAGTTCCATTTGGACAAAATGAGAGAATGTGTGGAACAATAACACTGCATCAAGTTTTGGCAGAAACTTGGAGATAGACAAGAAGAAACAATATTCAAGATTAAACGAAGCACTTGGAGATAGCTTTTCGCGACGAAGTCGTGGGAGTTTACAAATAAAAAAAGTGGTGCAATCAATTGGCTGAAAGATGGCCGCACGTGCAGAGCAAAACCAAAGTGGTTTCGTTAGGTTAATTTCGTCGTGGTGGTGAAGTAATTTCGTGACTGCAGAAAATTACTTAAAGGATACTGCATTTGTAAACATAAATTCATTTAATATATCAATTGCTTTTAAGCATAACGATTGAAAGCTATCGCTAAAATTAATTACCAAATGGAACCTGGAGGAAGTGGTGGTAACGCATCGCGTTGCAGGTTCAAATTCCGTCCCAACTATGTGCGTTGTAGTGCTGATTTACATGTTCTTAGAATCCAGTGCATGATTACGACGTTAATTAAAACGTAAAAAGCATTGATATTGTAATAACCCCATAAGCAATTTGCTACCTCCGTTGTCTGCCCACTGGCGGATATTAACGGACATTTTTTTTTATTTTGGGGGCCTGCTGTAGGGCTGAAAGTAACTCATTTGCCTTTGGCGGGGCCCCTAAACGAATGGTGTTTCTGGGCTACAACCTTTAGACCCCCGCTCCTTAATCCAGTTCTGATCTCAACACCAGTAAGTCATATTGTTTAAGTTTTGGCGGTGTTCGCTTAGACTTTATTGTGATAAGAGAGTAACCATTGCACAAGGTATGTTAATTGTATTTAAACCAGATTTCCTAGGCAAGTTTTACAATGATAATATTTAAACCATTAATTTAGGTTATACGGAAATGTGTAGTAATTCTTGAATTTACTTTACTTGAATATCATCGACTTTCTGTGTGTATATATATAGTAAGAAAATTGAGTACACTACTTAATTGAAAAGGTTTATAACTGTAACCATATAGGACTGAAACACCCTTTAATATAAGTATTTTCGTAGAATTTTATTTCTATAATGTTATTAATAGTAAAGCATATGAATTTTCCTTAGACACTTTAACATAAAGAATAATTTTCTTGTCCCCTTAGATATTACAACGAATAGCTGATACGGAGAAGCTCATAGATAATCTGAAGAAAACGATTAGAAGCTTCGACAACAAATTGAAAAAGGCACAAACAAGACTAGACAACAGACTGGAGCGCCTGAGAGTTGAGAGCTGTAGGGATGAAGCACAAATAGGGTAAGTGATTGGAGCAGTGTTACAATGCATTCAAATTAGCATATCATCAGGAAACACACGTATATGCATCCAGCATCATTTCTGAAGAATATATTCTGTGTAGCTTGCAGGATATGTATTTGTGTCTGTTGAGTCCTAGCAAGAAACTTAATACGTAGATAGTAGTCAGTCTTATAATTAATTCAAGTACAGTCCGGGAATTTGTATTTTAACTTTTATTAACTGATATTTATGTATCAGACCAGCAGCTATGGCCAACCCCGTCACATATAATCACTCACACGTGACAGGTTTACGCATAGCTGCCGAAATTTATTTTAAATTTTAAAAGTTAAAGTAAAATCACGTAGTTTTCAAGAGATACCGTAGAGTGTAAGATTATTTGCTTTAGAATTTATTTTCATTAAGATCACGAAACAAAATCCGTTTTATAGTACGCTCGAATGGAATAATTAAATATGCAAATATACTCATTAATCGCGCTGAAGTATTTCCCCCTAGCTGGATACAACCACAAAACAGAGCTTCCGGCAATTAAATAAAAATAAATGCCTTCCATTTTTTTAAAAAAAAATCCTGCTGTAAGTAGTTCAGGATAAATGCTTTAAGAATGCTTTAGTGCTGTAGAATTTCGAATAGAACTTGAGCTGGTGTTCCGTTGCGGAGTATGCGGACATCACTTGAAACGTCGAAGCCTAATTAACCAAGTATCACCAACTAATCTACTATGTAAGTACGAAGAGAGTTGTTTGCCATACTGAAGTAATAGCGTGAGTATACGCCAAAAGGGACGAAAGCACTACCCTCGTTTTACAGGTCGACTCCAAATGAGCAAAAACCTCACCCTAATAAAAAAATCTAAGGGAACTTTTCCACCGTGCTCAGCATCGGACTTTGGTTCTTTTTCAAGCCCAGACAAAACAAACAAAATGTAAAAACTAACCTGAGCTTATTAAACAGAAATAATAGTTTCCTGAAACATGATCACTTCTCTATAAAGCCAACTAAATCTCTCCCATCCGCAATATATAGAATATCTTAAGTTCTTTCATTTTATAAATTAATCTCATTATTAACGATACCGAAGCGGTTCTTTCTCACTAAATCAAATTAAAATAAAGGGAATCACTATGCACTAAATTGACATTCACATGTCATCAAAGTTCATAAAATTTTAAATTAGTATCTCTCTGCTTTAAATACTAACACATTCATATCAAAACCAACCTATTAGAAGATATTACTCCTGTTATCATAAACTGCTTAATAAAGTGATGATACCGCTAGAACTTCAAATCTTCATATTTAATCAAATAAAATAAATTATTAAGATTCGTATCTAATCTTTAAACAAACTGAAGTTATTATTAATCATTCCTTCAGTTAACTAGAAATGTATTTACTCAATAAACTCATTGTAAATCCATGATCTTAAATAAAAATCAAGATTTTTACTTGAAATTATAAAATTAGTTTTCACACAGATTTAAAAACAAATCAGTGTTCCTCATACAAAGGAACATTTTCATCATGGAAATAACATAACTCGTAATTAACTTTTCACTAATATATTTTAGGTTGAATTCAAAAGTACGTCGAGCAATTCAAATATTATTTTCTCTTTTTCAAAAGGTTCCTTAATTTTTCAAAAATTCCATAAAATTAATTTATAACAAATTCCAGTTTATCAGGAGAAAAATAACTTTACACAAAGTTAAAAGTAAAGATTTCAAATTACTTTTCTTCAATACAAATTTTGAAATATAAAATAATTCAAATTTTAATCGCAATATATAACATTTTTAAACTTGAAGTGCTTTCCAATCACATTTATCATTCAAAATTAATATTTTCAAATCTAGCTCGGCTTAACTTTAATTCGATGCAGCCAAAATTAAAAGGATGATATATATTTTCTTAATTCTTATATTAATCAAAGCAGAATCAATCGACGTCTGAATATCAAATAACTAGAACTTTCATAATGGATAATCTTTTCCTCTTGTTTTAGTTCAAATAAAATTTTGGAAAATAAGAAAACTTAGATAAATGTAGAATTTTAAGAAATTAATTTATCATATTAAAGGATTCAATCTAACATGCTAAATGTGTAGCAGTGGGAACGAGAATAAGACGCCCTACCAAAATAGGTTAAGCGCTCATGTCGAGACTTTCAAAATTATAACAAGAATAAACACACGTTATAGTTCATTGGTAATAGTAGTTACTTCACAAATTCTCTTGAAGCACTGAGGATAGTTTCCTCAGGTTACCTTTCTCCACCACTCAACAGTCTTACCTTTTCGTAATTACTCAGAATTTTAAAGAAATTTAAACTCCTTCACATCTAATATGGCATCTAGGAAAGTCTTTGTCCATAATTGCTTCTATAGTCTGAAAAAGACCGACTTAAATAACTGGAGATGAAAGAAGCCGACTCTCACACAACTTATCGTGTTAAGCTAATTAAACCATCTTCTATCTTTTATAAAAAAAAATCATTTCTATAAAGATAAATAAATACAAAGAGGAATACGAAACTTCAAAGGACTATTTCATTTTAGAAATTTGTTAAAACAACTCAAAACAATATGATTGTATTTTAAAACACTTTAACGATATTAATCTATCAATTAGAAAACTCATTTTTTTTCTGAAACTTCATTAACTGAGAAACGAAAAATCCTAGCAGAAAATATAAATAACCTAGGCTGAATCGTCGTTAGGGAAATCCGACCAAGAAAAATCACCGTAACTAATCTAAACTTGAACTGGTCGTAGAACTTTATAACAAAAGCTGTAATTATAAATATTAATCCGCAATTCTTCAAGTTATAAAGTTCTTCAAGTAAGGGGGCTAACTGTCAATTATGTAGTAGTCATGTTAAACGGGTCTGATACAATGCAAAGCTTCGTAACGTCAAAATGCTCTACCTACCTTCAATTTAATGATATGTTCCTGTGAGTGAAATAAGTTTCTGTTTTTTATGGATGCTATTTCCTTCAATCATGGCTTCGGCTGGCTCTTGTTAATGGGCTGTAAGACTGCAACAGCTCTTCTAGTCCAGTCAAGGAATGGTTTATAGACAGACTTTTAGGCGCACTTTTTTGATGTTTGGAATGTATTCGGAGGTGCTTGGAGATGAATATACCAAAAGTTCCGGGGTCTGCAAGAGGAGCGGACCAAACGTTCCGGGGTCTGCAAGAGGAGCTAACTCCACGGCATAGCAAAATGTGTCCCTTCTCTTGTTTTTTCTTATATCTCGATAATGGTGGGTCCTAGCGAAAACGTAATTATACTCAAAATTAAAGCTGACAAAATTTGGCACAGAATTGTTCATATTAAATTTTTCCTTATCTCTAACTGTTTTCAAGTTATAAACTGTTGAAAATCGCCATTTTGTTCAAAAATAAGTTGCACATCACCATGTCTTGTATCTTCTAAACCGTCATATTGAGTGCAGAAGTGCTCAGAAACGAAATTGTAGAGCATAAAATTATCTTCAACATGGTATATAAGCAAGTAAAATCCGCCCGTGACATCAAAAGTTATAACTATTTGCCAAATTCCGATTAAGTTTAAGTCTATGGCTGACTGAACTCGCAACTTCATCGCCGATGTAACAAACGTTAGCAATCGGATTCTACCTTGGAGAAGGTCAAGGCAGTTTTCGTCATGGACTACCTCTTAAAAATGTCTTCATTGTCCTCTGAGCGACCTCTTTCCCCTAGGGTTCCCAACCACGATGAAATATAATCTTCGTTTTTCCTCCATCTGAGCTACATCGACATTTAGTCTATGAAAGCTACTTGATTAGTCCATGAAAGCAGGACTCTAAATTTGATTAAACGACGTAAAGCAAAATGGGTAGAAAATCCAACTAGGATTTGCCTAAACCCTAATCATTTAGTGCAACTTACATAAAGAGTTTGCTTTCTTTACCGAGTTCCATATTTATTATGAATATTATCTAGTGAGTTACTATACACATACCGGCGGCTCCAGGGGTGGGTACGATGGTACGGCCGTACCCCTGTTGTTTTACGGACGCCGGGCTGACATGAAGGCAGAACATAGCCGGATTTTATTGATCCAGTATTATTTGCAAGTGAGAGTGGATGAGATTCGCAGAAGGGAAGCAGAGCGGATGCAAGCATGGATTATGGTTCGATTAGTCCGGATCGTTCAGACCCTGGCTATAGATTGTGCTCCGTTTCGTGGCCACAGTGAAGGAGAGGGTAGTACCGATTGTGGATTGTTCAAGGAACTTTACACTTTAATTGCATACTTTGATTCTGTGTTGGGGAGGCATAGGAAAGAAGGCGCTAATAACTCAAAAGTACACCTGGAAAAACCATCACAAATAACATCATTAACTCAATTCACGATGTTATGACCGACAAAATGGGTGCATCGTTCAAGGAAACTAAACATGATTTTGTGATGATGGACGAAACAACGGACCGGTTTTAATATGAACAGGTAGCAATATTCATACGCTGGTGTCAGGAGGACTTAACAAATTTTTGAAACCTTGATTGCGCTGAAAGAGAGAAGTTGACAAAATCGAAGTACTTACTGGATTTCTTGGGGATATCATTGGAAGTCAAATGGAGTTGTCAAATGAAAAAGTCTTAGTGAAGTGTTACGATGGAGCAGTAAATGTGCAGGGCCATGGAACGGGTTAGAGGCGAAAATGAATGTCTGTGGAAGAGATGTTCTCACCGTTCATTGCTTCGAACGGTCTAAATGTCGTATTAGTACGCTGAGGTAAACAAACAAAAGGCAACACTTGAAATTCGATAAACAAAATATTTTTCTTTCAAAACAATTATGAGGACATGCGTATAGTTGATATTCTTTATCGCTGTGCTATTTTGAAGTTTTCAAGGTAATCTTTATTAAGAAAGAAGTGAAATTTTAATACAAATTGTTCACAGTGAGAAGAAACTTGTATCGCTTCACTTTTGGTCACAAAATTAAACATTCGCTAACCAAACTTAAACTTGCTGCACAAAGGAAGGTTTAACCCTGCTATCTTTTGGTTTTCCTGCAACATCATTCACACTTTCACTCTATTTTAAAACCATATGTTTGCACTTCTCGCTTGAATGTCCGAGTAATGTTTATAATGATGTATCAATATTTTCTTGGACGATACCATCCTGTTCTTCCTAGAGGACTTCCTATAACTCTTGAAGGGTCTTTGTACAATGATAACAAACATTTCTCCCTAAATTAACATGTTCAATTAGGTTGATATCAGATCTCGTGCTGTCTGTTGCATAACTCCTTCATTCAGGTACTCGATGGTACAACACGCCTCATGAGGACGTGCATTGTCGTTCATTAGCACGAAATGACCACTAACAAGTTGCAAAAGTAACATCTTATTATCTAAGAATGTTTTCGATGTATCGATAGGCCGTAAGAGTCCCACCCTTCAGAAAGACAAGATCTTTTCAAGCAGTCAAACCGATCCCTGCCAGAACAATTACTGAGCCTGCAGGGAATTCCCATCAGCAAAATGACGGTGGGCCGACGGCGACCGGTCGCGGCTCGCCACCTGAATCCGGTGGACCTCTGTCGGAATTAGACTAATACCATATCTCTGCTCCGTGTCGGATATTCGCCGTCGGTTAACTGGCGGACATTGCCGGACAGGCGCTGTGCCGGATATCCGCTAGAGAACAGTGACTGTTCGGCAATGTCGGCAGGTGGACCTACGGCGGAGGCGGAAAATTGCTCATAGGGATGCTATCCGTGATTAAATGGTTCATACAGAATATCTTTCGCCAGTCTTCCTTCCAAACCCTTTCTTGTCCTTCTAGAGATTGAAGACAAAATCGGGACTCATTTAAGAGAGAACTGTTGAGCACTGTTTATTGTTCCAATCTCAAAAACCTTCCTGAGCTTACCAATATTGAAGATCATATTATGAGTCAATAGCAAGTCTGCTAGAGATCCGTTCGGCGTGATATAACCGTCATCATCTCACAGTCCAAGAGCAGACACTCACACCTCTTACTTGATCTAACCGGTTTTTGGCTTCAACCGCAGTGGTGTGGCTGATGCACATAACCTGAAGGAATAAAACACGGTCATCTGTTGCATAAATTAACCTCCTCAGGCCTTCCATAATACGTAATCAGTTGCCTGTACCTCTGCACGATAAGCAAAATCGTAGCTGGTGCAGCATGCAATTCTTAAGCCACGTTAAAGGCACTTGGCTCTTCCTGTAGGAAAGCAACTGTTGTAGCAGCCTTCTCGGGGCTTTACGGCATCTTAGCACCTTTCACGGCAACCTAAATCTGAAGAAAAGAATTGTTTTAAACTGTGTAGAATATCATAGAATTCCAAAATGCATAAAAACACGAATCTCGGTTTAGGAACAGTTGGATCGGGTTAGCGTTCTCAATTTCATTGCACATAAGAAAAGCAGGAGAGAACAAAAAGAGAGGCAGAAGGGTGTCATAAACCACACACAGAAAACAATTTCCTTCCCACAACATGAACAACATTTAGGAACCTCGAACAGGTCCATAAGAGCATCCATTTAGTGTTGAAATGTACATTATATATAGATTTTCCCACTTCGAGTGTTGCGTTTTTTGCATCTCAGTGTAGAAAACATGAAATGCATGCGCGAGATCTTTTCATTGTTTGGTACCCTGGAGGCTTTGTATGTCTTCATTGAACGCTCAGATTCAAGACATGCAGTTTTTGAAGACATTCAGAATTCAGTCGGTTTGAAGTTAATAACTCTTAAAAAACTCAGCGATACAAGGTCAGACAGAAGCTGTGAACATCATATCAGAAAAAAAATCCTCTGGTGATTTAAACCTTTAAGGATCTTCAAGACAACTCAGAAGATGCCAAAGTAAAGGACTATTCTTTACCATTTAGTCATTTGACTTCATTCTGTGGATTCGTCTTTTGAGACCCGTCCTGAATGCCACCAATACATTTCTGGTCTCATTCCAACGACTTGACACGGATATGGACAGTGCTCTAGAAGGTGTTGAAACTTTGGAAAATAGCATCCAAAACCTTAGATCAGTTGATCACTTCAAGACAATACATGAAGGTTCTATGGCTGAATGCGCAAAACATGGAATTTGTCTTCCTTCAAAACGAAAAAGCCAGATCAATGTTCGTTACAAAGACAACCTCTCAACACAAAATATCAGTACACTGAAAGAGGAATCACGGGCGGCATAATTTGCTGTTCTGGATCGAGTCCTTGGTGGTATGAAGGAGCGCTTCTCCCAAGACCGAAAGATGCGTTCTCGCCTACAGGCCTTCTAAGAAGTGTTGAAATAGGAATCGACGTCTGAGAAGAAGATTAGAGAGGTGGCTGAGTTTTGCGACGTAAACTTATGGAAGGTGGAACTGCCTTGTTGAGAAACGATGCTCAGTTTTCTGAAGCTAGGACCATTTCCTTATTGGTGGAGTGTTTCAGATCTTCATCGACCGCTATTCATTACCGAACAGTAAAATCAATATTTCGATCATTTTGATTCACACTAATTTCGACAGCCAGTTGAGAGAGAAGTTTCTCGAAGTTGACTTTGGTCAAATAAAAAATAAGAACCACCATGACACAAAATCGACTCGAGGATGTTTGTTGAACAAAACTTGCGCAGAAACGTTAACATTTCACATTGCATTGATAGATTCATATCGTACGGCCCTCGTAGGTTTCTTTTGTAAACTCAGCTGTTAACCTTGGTATTTTTAACATGCACAAAGTTTTCAGTACAAATAGAGGAAAATTAGATAAACCCACGGCACCGGCACTACAAGAGAAAGGCAGTTTTCGTCTACTTAGAGTATCAGATAGATACTTTGGAAAGGAGGATGGAAAGCAATGATCGATCATATGTTAACTTTCGTCTATCGGAAGACATATTGAAAAAATATTGTATGTAATACCTCGTATCATATACTAGGTTTTATTTTAAAAATTCAAAAGAAATTGACAATATACTACTTACTTACTTTATGACTTACGGAACTCGCAAGTCCATCGCCGCAGTAAAAAAGATCGCCATCGGGTTCTAACCTGGACAAGGTCAAGCCAGTTTTCATCACATACGCCTACTTCTCGAAGATCCCTTTTAATATTGTCTTCCCAACGTCGTCTCGGCTTTCCCAGCGGTCTCTTTCTCTCTGGATTTCCAACCAAGATAGAATATAGTCTTCGTTTTTCTCCCATCCGAGCTACATGGCCTACTATCTTAGTCGTGGAGATTTCATTATTCTTTCAACGTCGGGTGAGTCGTACAGCTCGTGACGTTCTTCATTATGCAGTCTTCTCCATTCTCCAGTCATCTCGTCCAGTTTCGGTGCGTATATCTTTCTCAGTACCTTATTTTCAAACACTGGTAATTTACGTTGATCTGCCAGGATCGTACTCCAACTTTCGTATTAATTATATTATTTAATTATTAAAGGTTAATAATTAGATGTTAATAGTTTCGTTAGAAGCATATAGGAATATTCCTGTATAATATGGTTCGTTCCGTTTTACTAGTGCTGTATATTCCAAAAAAGTTCGTACGTTAGTTATACTCCATTATTAAACTGTTAAAAATAATCGTCATACAGATACTACGTATAAAATTACTAGAAAACGTTTAGTATAATACATTCTACTAGAAGAAAAATCCGCGAGCAAATTTTATTGTTCAAAATTATCAATGGATCAACGGAATAGCAGGAAATTGTAAGTTTATTGGAATTCAACGCGAACAAAAATAGGTTACGCACCTACGCAAAACTAGGTTTGCTTTTGCACTTGCTTTGCGTTTGCAGTAAATTGTACATTAGTCACGTTAATTGATAAGGTATTGTAATATATAAAGGACGGTGGAAACTGTGTAATCGATTTTCATTCTGTATAAGTACAGGGGGCGCTGTTTTTCGTATCGTACCCCTTGCTCACGAATCGTCAAACCACCAGTGGATACACACTTTAGAGTATGATCACTTTACCCGTTATCTCCATTCCAGATTGGAAAATAACATGTTTTTCTAAATATTAAAATTTGTTTAAATACAGTTTACTAATTTATCATAATTTATCGTAATTTATCCCACTAATTTATCAAAACTACAACTAAAAATGTTGATGTGTTAAAAATCTAGTCCTAAATGAGAAATGCAAATTCTGAACAGAACAGTGTGCTTGTTTCATTAAATTCTCTACATACATTGTAAAGTTTGTCTATAACTTTATTTTTCAAACGTAACAATATTAGGAACAACTTAGAAAAGTCGAAATAATCTTGAACAAAATATGAGCAGTTTGTGGTCTTTAAAAATATAGAGCTATTGTACTTACAATTTTCAGTGGCACCAACGGAGAAATGGCCTATCGCGTAAAGTTATCACTACAGTTACGTAGTATTGGTTACGCAAGATAATTCAGATAGTTATTCTAAAAATGTATAAGTCAACCCTAACGAATTAGACTTACTAACAGACTAGAATATTATGCTTGTTGGTCCACCATGCTGTCCCTTTCTTCTGCTGTAATTTGTTGCGGCAAACCGCAAGTAGCAACAATAAAGTAAATTTACCAAGGGCCCGCAGTGTCCCTGGAAGGACTTCTGGCCAAAGTAGCAGTAATTACTTACCTGTATAAATAGCTAATTCTCCTTTACGCCAAGTTAAGATATGTTCTTGGAATTTCATTTCGAAACCTCATCATATTCAGTTGATGTCGCCTCGTGGATTGTGAGATTATCATTCAAAGTCATTCTATCACAGTTCACACTCTTCTCAGCCTGTCAGTAGCGCTGTTGCACGGCAAATATATGAACTACAACTTGGTAACAACAGCCAACTGAGAGACTACCGGTACTGGTAACACTGACAACACGATTTTTGGCACATGGAAGAGAGAATGTGCGTCGAAGAGAACCTAGCACCCTGAAGGCAAATATGTGGTTATACCTGTGATGACTTTTCAGGAATGTAGGGTGACGCGCTCTAAAAATGCCTTTACTGCACGAACAGTCACAAAGTGATGTTGTTCCTGGCGATTCAGAATTTGTGATAGTGTGCTGTATTACAGACGGCGGAACCAAGGTTCGTAGAAGAGAATAAGCGAGGCGAGAATAGGAGGATTAATACCAAGAAAGCGCGTCAAAAAACTTCTGTTATGTTTGTGGGTGTTGTCATTTAAATCGCAACAACGAAATTTTACGACCCCAGTGAAAAGATATATAAGTTATATTTTTGCTTAAATCTTTTGTTCAATTTGCACGTAGCGGTTTACATGGTAAGCGAAAGGTTCACGGTATATGATTTTGCAATGCCTATTCTATTGCATGAACCGAAATATCAGTTATCGGATTGACTTTCCTTTCTTATCAAGATAAAAGGAATAAGTAGTAAATCAAAACATAGATTTACAGTATCCAAATGTGCCATCGGAAATGGGCTAGTTCCGCACAGTGAGGACTTCCCGGTATCACAGTCTCCAAAACAGCTAACGGTAGAAGAGGTACTCAGGCAGCTACTGATGTGGGCCAAGTGACTTGTCCTGTGAACAACATTTGTAAGCGCAAGATAATTTACAGGACCGGGTTAGGATCCAAAAGTAGGCCAAATTGTTGCCGTAAGTAAAAAAAAGTGAGCATTTTCACAAGACTTCCTTGTCATACAAACTATCAGGGACAGTGGAATGCAGGAATGCTTGTTGATTACTGTTGCGTACTCAAGCATGATTTTCCAGATGAGAAGTACAGTAGATGATCTACAATTCTTACATTTTACACACGTTTACTGGTGATATTATTGCAGGTTATGTTCATGTCCTTGTATCTAGACCTGCGTGGCACACAAAAACTGTGCGGGATGGGGACCAGCTAGTTGTCTCACTGGCATCAGCATGCAATGTTCAGTTCAGACCGTGTGTCAAATAAAAAAAAATGAATTATGTTCCCAGTGCAATTATTAAATACCTCACAAACACAGCAAATTTACCTAATTGAATGGAATCATTGTAACCGAGACCAGGACAGATTTTACAATTCTCATTTGGTTCAAATAACCACGTAAGCCAATTATTGTTTATGTACTCTATTGCTCTAAACCAGGTTTGATTTTCTATTTGTGGGGGGGAGGGTATAAGTAGAGTTTTTCTGCGCTTCTAACGATTTCAAACCGTAAAATTTTTTAAGTTGGGTATGTGTGCTCCCCCCGATTTGGGAGGCGGCTGACTGAATCCCTGCAATTTCACCAGTTTTGCATTTACCGATGCAAATGGGTAGTGGCAACCGAAAGCATTCTTTGTAGAAAAGAAACTATAAGCAGTTACTAGCTTTTCACACCGCTTTGTCAAAGAAGCAGAATTTTGATTTGGGAAACGACTATTTCCTCAATGTGAAATCCTAAAGATACTCCTTTTCCGGAGATACTTTTGTGAAAGAAACATTGGCAACAAATAAAAGCGTATAGCGTCCACTTTTATTTACTGATATTATTATATAATGGAAGTTGACCATTGAGTCACTTTAGTAGGAAAAACTATCACAGCCGTATTTAGTAATTTTTTTTAGTGATTAGTGCTGTGCTAACGAGTGATTAACAACAGATTATGGTAACATTATTAGTCACTCGTTAGTACAGCGGACTTGGAAAACGTCTCTGAATACGACTACCAGAGTTCATTCGAAATCGAAATTGGCAGTTTAAAGATCACCCAACATTTGACAGATCTTAAAGAGAGAAATAGAAAATTCAAACTCAAACAGAGATCCATTTCAGTCTTATGGAGGCTTATTCATAAACATTTCTTGCAGTGACTAGCGCTCTACTAACGAATGACTAGGAACTAATTCGGGTTGTTAGTCACTCGTTAGTACAGTCACTTCAAAAAACTATAAACTTAATTTTGTATGGACCATTTTTAGTAACATTGACTTCGGCCCGTCACGATTATGAATGCGATGCAAGTTAAAATTCACATCCATGCTCCAGCCGGGATTCAAACCCGGAACCTTCGTACAGTCACTTCAGAAAATGTCTCTAAATAAGGTTGGTGTAGTTTGAAGGGGACAGGAATGCCGCCAGGATTTTCACTTGGAGGGGGGGGGGGGGGTAATTTCAAAATTGGGACTTTGTAAGTGGAGTTTTCCACAGTTTGTATCGATTTTTGACCGTGAAAATTTTGAAGTTAGGGTGTATACTCGTGAATTGGGGTGGTGGTCACATACCTGACGTGGAGGGTCTGGCAGAATCACCGAATGGAGCTCAAAAAGTTCGTTTGTAAGCTACTGAAAGATTTCGTTTTTGTGACTATTCCTTAAACGCTTCAATTGGGATTTCTGTGACTTCCTTTTCAGAAAGATATGTTAACAAACCCATTTGCTGTAATAATGTATTTGCATTCTCTTTTGTAGGTTGGTTGGTGAACTGAAGCAGCTAACTGAAGATGTAGCCGCACTGAAGGCAACGTTACAGCAAACTCAAGATTCTATGTCTGACTTATACAGAACACGTGGCGAGCTCGAAAGGGAAATTTTGGCAAAGCGGAAGACACTGAATATTGACAAGGAGCGGCTACAACTGTTGCGTTCTTTCTATCCGTCAACTGTGGCCCTAACGGGTTACTAAAATTCCTCTCCACTTGAGAGAGCTTTTCACATAGAAACATTAAAAAATAAATAATATTAATCGTATACTGTAAGTTTGATCTACTATATTATTTGTATGGTAATTGTGAACAATATGCATTTTGAATTATGAATATTAATGTTACTCGTAAATTCTAATTGAGTAGATTAATTATCCTTTCTTCTGTGTGTGTTCTTTATACTGAGGACTTATCCGAATATTATTGTAATTCAATATTGTAAGTTAATAATCAATGTGTTTTTTGTAGTACTTTATGAAAACAGAAAAATATAACGAAGCGATTTACAATAATTTCGTGTATTTTTATCAGACGTTGAACATACGAACTTTCATTTTGTTAAAGTTTCTGACTTCAGCTCTTATTGGTCCAATTTTACATTCGGATTTATTTAAAACTCCTGTAATAGATAAAGGAGAGAAAAATGAAGAGAACCTTAATTTTATATCGGCGGACGTTATGGTTAAGGCGGAACATCCTCCTAGTGTTGAAATACGAGTATAAGTAAATGACAGTGTTTTAGCAAGGCACACCATAATTGCATATCTTGGATTTGCTTGAATAAAGGAAGGCAAAGGAAGAGATATGTATTTTTTATATAGGCGGACATAAGGGATAAAGGGAATCTGCCCTCTAAATATCGAACATTGGGTAATGTCACAGTCATCCAGTGTAAACACTTCAGTACGTGCCAGCGTCGTTTAGCAACAACCATCATTTGCTGGGACTAGATATATGATGTAGAATGTCATTGTAGAAGAAAGCAGCTCCCAGTGTTAGATCAACCAGAAAAATGGACGACCAAGTGCCAGTGTCTGGAATGCTGAGATGTACCAATGAGATATGCCTGACAATGAACTTAGGAAGGGCCTTGAACAATAAAACAATCTGGTTGTAAAGTGCATGAGAACTCACACTACACGAATGAAGCCACTTCCAAGGGTTCTGCTGGGGTGGGTGGTCAATAGGGAGAATATGATAAATTCACCACATATATAGTATGATATTTACCCGTTATTCATTAATGCGTATATTACAGGATCATAATACATAAAACAAATTAGTTTATAACATTGTGCCTGTGAATATTCTGATGCCATTTCTCAGGAATGGTAGCAGTCATGGAAGAAATGTTGCAAACACAATGATCGCTTTCAGCAGGGACACCTTATGATTGTAACTTGTCCACGGAGAGTAAATTACATGTTGGAGGCTTGTTGAAACAATAACCAAAAGAAGCATCGAAATATGGAGGATGGTCTGCAATATACCTGGCTGTGTACCATACATATCGCAGTGCGTGATGAATCCATGGAGAAGAAAACTGGTTATGGATGAGTTAATAATATTGTCCCGAGCATGCAAAATTAGGTGAGATCCTTCCAACAAGACTGCATCCAAAAACATATGCACGAAATTTCCACATTCTAAAACCATATTCATCTAGCGATTGAAACTAACCCGTGAGTTCCTCTGGTGTTATCAGCAGTGTTATGTTCATTCCATCAAGCGTGAACTGACACACAGTCCACTCACAAAACTTTACGACATGGAACATTGTTTTCTACATACAGGCACCAAAGTATCCACTGTGTTCTTGTAAAACTAAAAATAAAGGTGACAATAAGTTACCGTTTGCCGAACGAGACTGTCGTAATTGTGTAACTACGTGTTTTTGAACTGAGAGGTTGAACGACTGTCTCGATATATTTTGAGCCACGCAACGTCAAATTACGACCACTGTGCATTTCCTGCTGAAACCCACTATGGACCGAATTAAACATATGATCGACACCAACAGGTTCAATGTGATCCCCCCTTAACCATCACACGTGTTAATACAAATACGTGTCTCTTTATTTTCCATCCTTTATCTAGTGTGGAGATATCAAGTAATTGAGGTGTGGATTTGCAGTTATTGAGGTGCTAAAATGTGTGTCATTGGCAGATGTTTCAGCTTTGAGGTAGTGTTTCTTCTGTTTGCTCTCACGTCCACTATGATCAGTATATCTTCAATTTTCTTCCTTCATCCAAATTTGAAACGTAAGTTTCAAACAAATCCTAACTTCGGATAGCAGCCGATCATCTCGAGGTTTCCAGGGTATTCCTGTTAACCCAGGCGAATGACGGGATGATTCCTTCAGTAAGCTTGTAGATGATACCTTCTGTAGCTGACCTATCCCAGCTTAAGCCAAAGATGCCAAAAGGTCTTAAAGTAGTTCAAATTTCATACAAATCCGAGTGTGAAACTTGGAAAACATTACCTGTTGATTAAAATGTAGATTCATTGATTCATCTTCTTGAATTATCCAAAAATTTATAAACAGAAACATGGATGCCGCTGGGCTGCATCCGTAAAAGGAATGTAATTAGCTACCTACATTCGTTATGTAGACAAAGTTTCATACTCATTGGGAAATATTAACATATAGTGGCATTTCAAGAAAATACATTTTATTGTGAGTTGGCAACACTGCTTTACGGATGGCAAGACTGTTGCTGCATTTTGTTACTACTTTTTATCGTTATTGACTTTCTCAAGTATCATTCCGATTCCTCTAACCATTTTCAAGATATTCGATTTGAAGTTGCATACTGCCCATTATATGATATTTTTGACATTTCAAGCTCCAGGACCCCTAGCTCTTTTCCCTAAGGTCCATAGCACCTTAAAATTGGTGATCTCCATATGTCATCATGCTCTATCAGATGCGCTATGTCTGCAATGGATTTACGCGACATCCACCATGACCCTTCCTTGTCAGTAACTTGAACCACTGCTAGTACTGGACTTTCAGTGAGATGAAGACATTGATTCAAATATCTACATCACTCACCTTTTTTGTTCGAATACAATGTTTTGGAAGAAGTATGATTTCTACCCGTGTTGTTCCGCTTTCATACTTATACCATGGGATTTAATTAAGTTCTTCAGCTTCCAGAACATAAACTAGATGTGAAAAACATGGAAGCTTATTCTAAGATTCCTTGATTTCTAGTTTAGCGGTTGTTTCAAACAGTATTAGTTTATTTACATTGTTAACTCAGATTCAACATGAAGTACGTTCTAAATATAAACTGCTGTACTTAGAGAATCGGCAAAAGGTGATGAATGCTATGATGACAGAATTTCTCATAGGTTTGTGTGAAAGATTAATTGTGTCGAGAACTTACGTTTCTGAGAATTATGATGCATTCTTACGAATTGACTTTGAAGGCGTTTCTAGTACTTAATATATATATTCATATTTCTTACCGTTCAATAAATCTATGATGAGAGGATGGAAGACAGTATTCTGATTTGTATTATAAGAATGTTCAGTGATTTCGATATAGTTTGAAGGGGTGCCTTTTAAATCTTTCCTCGAATCAATTAGCTTCTACTTGGGTTAAATATCACTGCACAGAATAAGCTACAATTCGTGCTTTGGCCAGGGCCGAATTTAGCTCCATGCCGCCCATAGGCTGACCTGAAATCTACTGCCCTTTCCTCTTAAGAATAAGAGGCCAGCCTACAGATGTAGCTTTCCCAAAGTTAAAAATTCAAGCTTATGCAGAGATGACCTGCATTATGGTATTTATTTTCTAGAACACTGGCTTGCAGTACAAGTAGAAGGACATAAACAGCTCTTTTGAGAGAACTACTCGGGAACTTAGATTAATTTTGGTTGGTTAGTGCAAGACATCAAGCAATACAGATATGTTTTTGATAAAATCATTATTTATTCACGAAAGTACTCCTTGTACTCTAAATGCGGGCCAGTAATCTAGAAGCTTGTGGTGGAGAAGTTAGATCTTGCTAGAACACGTCTATATTCAATGGATTCCTTTCACAGTTATGAAGACAACTATGAATATACCTACGCATGCATGACGTTCATTAATTATGGCAGGGCCAAATAGCCCTTCCTATGGTACGTAAGCAGTATGACTACACAATCACTGAGTTTCAATATAAAATTCTGTTAATTTAACAACACTGCCATCAACATTATTGTGGAAAGACAAAATTTGAATTTTTGTTTGGCTAACTATTGTGAAAAAAAGCCAACTATCTGAAGAAAATCGCAAGCAACATCTCTTTCATCTTTAAAAAAAATACCATAAGTTACCTTGAGTCTTCATATTTGTCCTCATTAATTTTCCATGGTGCTTCGAGATGTAAAAGAGCCTGGGGTTAAACAATTTTCAGAGGCCGAGTCCGGGATACCAGCTGCTGAGCAATCGTAACTCTGGCAGCAAGGTGGAAGAATATCCTTAAAGTCAATACGTTGGTCTTACACATTAAAGTATAGCTATATAGATACATCTGTAATATTACAAGTCTACAACATCTTCTACTCAACTCCTGGAATATATAATTCTGTTATAACATGGATGAAAAGGTTATTAAAAAATGGGAACCGAATATCGTTATAAAAATAAAACATTATTGATATTTTGTTTTCAATAATAGTAAAAATATTTATAAAAAGTAAATTTGCCGTCATAGGCTCTAGCCTACATAGGCTATTTAGAAATTCGGCTCTGGCTTTGGCATTACTAACTTTAAAATTGTAAGTGTTCCCTCACCGAGTAAAATTTCATATTTAAACCTTAACTTAAATGCCCTTTTAGGAATATTTTTGTCTCAGAACCGGACAATAGGCGTCCAGTTTGAACTTGTAACGGGGCACTTACCCTAAAAACCAGAATGTCCGGTTCAAAAACCGGACGGTTGGAAACCGTATATACACTAATTATACGAGTTAGAACCTTACTTTTCGAGTTCCCTTGCAGCTTTTTGATTTTGACAAATTATTATCAATTTTTTTTTCAGAAAATTGCCCAATTATCCGGACAATTATTTGAACAATCAGATATCAGAGTAACTAATTACTCGACTAATATGATTTTAAATTAATCTGAAATTAAATAAAAGCTTAGGATCAATCATGTGTAGAGTTTACAATAAAACAAGTGTAGAGTTTACAATAATAACTAATGGATACAGGAATATTGCATCCTTTAGTTACACCTAAAATGTATTGTAGTTTTATAGCTATAGCTCTTCAGACACACAAGATGGCACTCGCAACAATTAATTAATCAAACATAATTATTAACAACAACAAGAGTGAATTGAAACTTTATTCCGCATTCTTTATTCTGAAATATTTCTGCTTACAGCCGTTCCTCATAATTAAAATATTTTCTCTTTTGTTTGGATTGAACGAAAAATGAACCCATACTCTTGCGAAATATTTTTGGAAGAAATATCTAGGTTAGTCGTTAGAGTTAAACGCAACCACGAAGTTTCATCTTAGGAATGCAAGCAGAGTTCGAAGTTTAAATTAACAGATCCTAGCCATATATTGCGAATTTTGATATACAAGAGTTTGAAACTTTTCAGTTTCAAATAAAAATTTGAAGCTTTCAGCGTTGTTTAAACGTCAAGTGTTGTCATGTTACCGTCGCAATATTTTCTTCAAAATACTGAAAATTTTCCCGATTTTTGTAAAAATTTCCCGTCCGCTAGCTTAACTTGTAAAATTACTGAAAATTAAACAAAAATCTCCGATTTTTGTGCCCTTTCTTTCCTTTTACTCATCGTGTGGCCCGGATTTTCCCGTTTTCCGGAAAAGTTTCCTCCACCTGACAACACTGCTCGTATTCCTTTACTCGTACTTTTTAAGTCCGTTAAACGATAAATCATTCTAAGGCAGCATTTCTCAAACTCTGGAGTGAGACAGTGTCCCTAAGAGAATGGGATGAAATTGGATTCTTACCTTTGGATATGAAATGCACAATAATAATAATAATAAAACCCTAGAACAGGCTCACACCAGGCAAATGCAGGGATGGCATCTTCAACATAGGGCCTGGCCGACATCTTCCCGAATCCTTTCCTCTCCCCTATCCCGGCTTAAGCCTTAGATGCCTAAAGGCCATAAATACAATTCAATTCCTAGAACAGTTATAGCGTGAGGCAAGCTGTTGCCCGAGGCAAGTAAACTTAATTGTGGCCCTTTCGCAAAACACAAAGGTGAGAGCAGACTGCTACTATTGGCCGTAACATCCTACTTCCCCTTTAGTACGACCACCGCGGGAAAGTTAAGGGCTCGCGGGGCACTCACTAGCCAAGACGGAGACGACTTCTCGTTCACTCGCTATAGTCTATGCTTGGTAGTGAATACTGAGACTGTGGAGAGCCGTGCTTTTCAACGATCCGATTACAGCCAAGCGCACAAGTAAGAGTCCTGAGACTATATATTTATTGCGTTACCGACCACCATCGAGGTGCTCTATTGATTTTTCTTAACGAGCGATTGTTCACTTGTGTCGGCGACCGGTGCATAGGGCGACGAATACCCCAAAACACGGCTAAATTAATACCGTCTGAACGCTGAAGAAATGTTAATTGATCTTGGTCAGGGGTTTGTAGATGAGCTGTCTGCTTCACATTCATGTAGTATACGGGATATAGCATGTTTCGTCTTAACGAAAGCGTTAAAAAATAGTCGTTTGACGGGTTGCTTATATCACAGGAGATTTCTTAATAAGTTCGGCTATTGTGAGGTAAATTAAATGGGTTAAAAGGTCTTCCCATGTACAAAACAAATGTTCATCAGTGATGCCGAACCTTATTTTCTTCATGGTCCATCTGGCGAATGTCATTATTTTTCTCGCTTTTGTATCTAAATTTTGAAAGTAGACGTTTTCTGGATTCCAATTCATAAAAGTTGTTTCAATTTTTATATATAGTAATGACAATTTTCCGATTCGTGATAGGTTGTTTCATTTGTTCCTACATAGTAATGAATATTACGAATAACACTTATTTATCGACTTCTCTAGTTTTACTTTTGGGCACATAGATATTTTCTAAATTTATAATATTCATTAGTATTTTTATTGACTGAATGACACGCTGACACTACAAAGATACAATGTACAGAACAACAAATATCGAGATATTTACAACTCAAGAAAATGAGGTTTAATTCTTATATCACGATTAATGCTTTAATATGAGAATCAAGATTTGAAATTCTTAATAGTCCTTGTGCCAGAAGGCAAAAAACGATGATTTGGTATAAAATGGGGGACCAGATGAAACTTCCAGAACTTGTACACTGGCATGTATAGAGCACTAAAATACGTGGTAGACTTTTCAAAAAGGTAGCTATCCAAAATGGTGGCCATTCAAAATGGCGTCCGACGCTATTTATTAACATCAACATATCTCGGCTACGATTTATCCGATTTCGATCATTCTTTTTTTTTAAATGAAAGATATTTTTATTGGCTACATTTTTGTTTATGAGCAATATTTTCGTAAATCTACTAATGTTTCAGATAAATGTGAAAACGTTTCATTTTAGCTTAAAATATTTTCTTATTTAATATTTTACTTTGAAACGATTGGTTTTAGATAAACCTATCTCCTTACACAATACATAGCGTGTAACTTAGGCTTTAATTTGAAGAAGGGTGAATTAAATCCGACAAGTATAACCAGAGATATGGACAATTGTTTGAAAATTTCTGCAGTACGAATTAGCATTATTTAGGCACTAATGCCTGTATAAGCTACATGATGATTTGGTATAAAATGCAGGGAAGAAATGAAACGTTCAGCTCTTGAACACTTGTCTATGAAGAGCACGAATATGGGTGATAGACATCACAAAACGGTTGTTTTTCAAAATGGCTTTCATTCAAAATGGTGGCCATTCAAAATCGTGGCTATCGCCAATTCTCAATGTTACGAGACTTCGATGGTTCCTTTTTTTAAATGAAAGTTCATTTCTTGCCTTCAATTTTTATTAAGATCAAAAATTTCATAAATATAATAGAGATTTTTTGTTAAATTTAAAAGTGTGCATTTTAACCTAAATTATTTTATTTAATATTTACTTAAGTTTATTTAGTTTTGGATTATTAAGTCAAAAAAACAAAAAACAACATAAAAATGTTTATTATTTTATTAAATAAGGTCTAATTAGGAAACAATATTTTTAAGATAAATATTTGCTTTCAAAATGCTGCTGGACCACGGTAGGTTAATGGTTTAGCGCTCACCTCTGATGCTAGGGGTGGTCGGTTCGACCCCTGCTCCTGCTATATGGAGTTTGTGGTGGATTAACACCGTATGCGTGGCTTTTCTGGGGCTTCTCCCGTTTCCTCCCTGTTTCTTTATTCCACCAATTCATCTCGTAATCCATCCTGTTTGACCCAAAGTTGTCTAAAGGTCCTAAAATTAAATTTAAAAAAATGCTTCATTTAATTTATACGAGGGTCATTTAACTCGAAGTGGCAACATAGTTGTGAAATGAAATGTAGTGAATCACTCACCTCAAGAAGCTTACAGTCCTTCGATGTAGTCTCCGCCTGCCTTTTGAACCCTTCGCCAGATGTCTGGTATCCGCTGAATACCTGTCAAAGCCCCACTTTGTGAGAGGGTGTTGACAGTGCGCAGTAAGGCACGAACAATGCTGGGAATGTCTCTGAAACGTTTGCCCCTGAGAGGTTCTTCTATTTTTGGGAAAAGATAAAAATTGCAGGGGCTTATATACGGGGAATATGGCGTGTGCTCCAGTACCTCCCAACCCCATCGTCGTAACAGAGTGTACTGGATGGGCTGTATGGTATCGGGCATTGTCGTGTAGGAGAATTGGTCCAGACTCCAGGAGGTGTTGACGTTTGCGCCGCAATGCTGGTCGCAAATGGTGACTGAGGTATGAAGCATAGTATGCAGCATTGACGGTAACGCCCGGTGTAACTTGATGTGACAGGATAATGCCTTCGTCGTCGTATGACATTATCATAATCACCTTCACGTTTGCTGGCCCTTGCCTAAGCTTTTTCGGTCGTGGAGATTCTGGGTGGCGCCATTCACTCGACTGGCGTTTCAATTCAGGCTCGTAGGATCTCCCCTACGTTTCGTCACTTGCAATAATGCGGTGCAAGAAGCCATCACCTTCCTCATGGTAACGTTGAAGGTGTAGGCGCTCACATTCCCACCTATGCCACTTTTGAACCTCGGTCAGAGCATGGGGTACCCATCTGGCTGCAATTTTCCGCATGCCAAGATCTTGTGTTTGCATGCGGAACACTGATCCGGACGAAATGTTCAGCTCCTTCGCCAATTCACTACAAGTCCAGCGCCGATCACCGTCAAGCAGTGTCCGTAGTCTTGCAAGTTGAATTTCGTCCGTAGCCGTTCGCATATGCCCTCCACCGTGCATTTTGTCTGTTGACTGTCGTTCCGCCTCAAATGCTGCAACCCATCTTGCCACTGTCCGATACGGTAGAGCAGTTTCACCACAGGCCTCTACCAATCCTCTGTGAATCGTCCTAGCATTTCACCCTCGTGCCACCTGGAATTTGATAAACACACGCTGTTCTGCACGCGTGAACATTGCGTTAGGGCGGTATTTCACACAACAATCACTTTAACACTGTCTACTAGCCACGCACACCGTAATATGGGACCGCAGCAGCGTTGAACTGACTCGTACACAACCACGACACACACCACGTTCGTCATTTGTCTCCTGCCCACACGACACTCCAATCGTAGCAGTGTTGCCAGTTCGAGTTAAATGACCCTCGTACTTTTATTTGAAGTAAAGGGCTATAATATCCGATAATCAGGACCTTAGAAATCACTACTAATAAAAAGTTTAGTTTTCTGTTGTATTGTACAAACAGGTTAAAGTAAGTAAATGCATTGTGAAAGGTGTTAGAAACTAACTGAAAGTACTTTATATTGGTCAAAGTGTCTCAGAAATTTATTACGAAGTGGCACCAGCTGTAACAAGATTCCATTCAGGTCAGGCTGTGACAGTGTAAATGCATTGCAGGACAAAGAAAGATTAAAAGGTTTACTGGAACGGCACAAAATAATGTCACAACATTTAGAAGCATAGGAATCGAGTGAACTGTTCCAGATGAGTTATTCAAGACACTTGGAAATTTACTTGTGACATTTATTCCAAGAAAATAGAAATTGAAAGTGACAATGAGCTGCGATCAGATTATTTACATCCAAAGGCGGGTGAAGTCGATTTCTCCTAACTACCATCATGCAAAGATATATTGGAACGCGCACTTTCCAGATAGGGATTTAGATACGAAGACTTGGAAACAGAGGCGCCCACGCCATATAGGCAGGTCATGCAATTGCATGACTTGATTTGGGGTGGGTGGGTCTGTAGAGTGGGGGGTCAGGTTGCAGGAGGAGAAGCGAAGAGAAGAGAAGAAAAGAGAAGAGAAGAGGAAAGAAAATATATATGTACTCTACCAAATGGGAAGTGTACTGACTTCAGGTATAAGCAAAGGGTGTCCTACTTTTAAATTCCTTGACTCGCAGGGCACTCCTGAAACACATACAGAATTGGTATGAGGATTCGAAATGCATTGGTCGAAGATTGTAGGATGCCAGTACTTACGAAACATTGAAGACTTGATAATTGAGAGTAACTGGTTCTGTAAATTTGCAGCATTTAATGTAACGTTACACAGTGATTTCAAAAATGAAGGTGCAAGGTATATTCAGGAGGAAAATGTTATCTGGGAAACATATTTCTTTCACATCGCAGTCAATGCAGAATTCAGCAACAAAGCTACGATTGTACTCAGAGTAGTCAAAGTAAACGTATCAAAGAGCATGGGAAGAAAAGGTAGAACATGGTTTTTAAAGGGATAAGCTGAAAAAGAAAGCATTAAATATGCCTGTGTGTCATATTAAGAAAATTAGTTTAAACACTAAGAGATTTTTAAACACTTGGAAACAGGGTTTTATGTTTAATGAGCCAATTTTTTATGTTGCCCCTAGAACTTGTCTGAAGTAAGGGAAACGTGAAAAATCTGTAAGAAAATAACATTAACACATAGATAATTACTCTTTTGAGCCCAATTTATGCTTTTACAAATCGCAAAACAACGCCAGCATCGCCAATTTGAATAATTCAATTAATTTAGGCATATAACGCGAAATTTCCCATTAAGTTAAAAAAAATTCGTCGGACTAAACAACTCAAACTTCTATGCATGTGTTTTTCGTCATGCAATTTACAATGGCAAAAATATTCAGTTCATAAATCGACGTAAACAAATGGGTCAAGTTACAGCTTTTGCAAACACGTGATATTTCTGCCGTCAGTTTTGTAGATATCAGTTCTGCCAACAACTCTTTCTGCAAGTTGAAAGGTGGTTTTTGTTCATGTAAGGCTGAAATGATCTTGTTCCTCATTTTGTAGACAAAGTTGATGAAACTTTTTCTTATATTTATCAGTAGCATCAGATTTCTGTGCAGTAAAATTCAAGCTATATAAAAATTGATTCAAGACTAAAGATCTCCGATTTTCTTAAGAAAAATATTTGCAATCTTAGGTTAATCTAAAACATAAGAAGAACCATTAGTTTTAGATAAGAGAAGGCAAACAAATCCAGATTTTGTATTCCTGCATTCAAAAATCTGGAATCTCATATTTTTTACAATGCATTCCAAATCTTTTCAAACTATTCCAGTTTTTAAAATCAGGAAATATTGGGTTACATGCGTTGGACCAACACGGCGTTTGACCAACACGGCGTTGGACCAACACGGCGTTGAACCAACACGGCGTTGGACCAACACGGCGTTGAACCAACACGGCGTTGGACCAACACGAAACCATCACGGCGTAGGACCAACACGGCGTTGAACCAACACGGCGTTCGACCAACAATAATAACCGGCATACGACCAACACGGTAAAACACAAATCTTGATAATATTGAAATAAT